>CM044445.1:11437556-11448728 GCA_024363595.1 Xenopus borealis
TATATATGTATATATATATATATATATGTATATATATATGTGTGTGTGTGTATAGTAATCATTTCTTTCATTAGCCACTTCCTCTTTTGTGTGAACCAGTAATAAAATGAGGGTCTGTCTGACTCTAGGAATGAA
The DNA here is from genome assembly GCA_024363595.1 of Xenopus borealis. Lineage (NCBI taxonomy): Eukaryota > Metazoa > Chordata > Amphibia > Anura > Pipidae > Xenopus > Xenopus borealis. The sequence continues at coordinate 11,437,692 of CM044445.1, forward strand.
GCAACATTTTCCCTACAGCTGTTAAGGATTTAATTGAGCAAGTCCCACATAGCATGCAAGCTGTATTATGGTTAAATCTTGGGCCAAAATCATAGTAATAAACACGGCTGAAGTCATAAGTGTTTCCATTTCTTTGTTCACATTGGCACATTAAGGGGAAGTTGTTGGTTTCGGCCAGTGTGTTTCTCTGAAACATGCTACTGTTTTATTCAGATGTCATTTTCACCCACTAGTATCTCTAAGCTTGGGCCTTTTACATTGACAGACAGGTTCACGAATGTCTGCATCCTGAAGAATTAGCAAGTGAAAAACCATGGTTTATCAAAAGCTTCAAAACGGTTTCCAATCTTTCTGTCCTGATAATTTGTCAAAGCGGCTAAAATAACCTTCTGCTTTTTTTGAGGAGACCCATAAAACGAGATGAACTGTTCTTAAAAATTGAAACAAACTTTGTCTATCAATGGAGAGTATTTAATTTTTCTTTAAATGCTCATAATGTGTTCAGGGTAAAATGTAAGAGGAATTTATGCAAAATATCATAAAGTATATTCCTCAGATGCTAAAACCATCACCACGGATACTAGGAAACACAAGGCCAAAGTTATTCTATTTTTATGATTGATATAGTGACAACATATTTTACTTATACAGGTATATATATATATATATATATATATATATATATATATATATATACAGGTATGGGGCCTGATATACAGAACTTTTGGAACCTGGGACTTTGTGGATAGGGGGTCTTTCTGTAATTTATATCTCTGCATCTTGTCTACAAAAAAAATCATTTAAACTAGTGATGGGCGAATATAAGGCGTTGTGCTTTGTCAAATTTTTCCAGAGAAATTTGCGAAATGACAAAAATTTTCACAAAATGTCGCGGCGTCTCATTTTGGACGTGGGTGTCCATTTTTGGATGCTGGCGCACAAAAAATGGATGCCCATGACCAAAAATGGACGTCCGTGTCCAAAACAAGATGCCGGCGACTTTTCGCCAGGTGAATTCTTCCTGGCAATTCACGAATGTATTCACCGGGAATCGCGGGAATTCGCCGCAAATTCGGCCCAGGCATTTAAATTTGCCCATCACTAATTTAAACATTATTTAAACCCAATAGGATTGCTCTGCCTCCATTAAGGATTAATTATATCTTAGTTAGGATCAAGTAAAAGGTACTGCTGTATTATCACAGAGAAATATAAAATAATTTCTAAAAATTTTTATTATTTATATAAAATAAAAATGTTAATCATCCTAAAAAGGTGAACAACCATTATAATGATGTTATGAAATTGGATAGAATGATCTTAAATGAGATATATGGCTAGCAGGGGTCTCAGACTGAGTGGATGTAAATAAATACTAATAATACAGTTGATGCCAATAATAAGACTGTCAATAATTAACATGGATATGAATTTGGTATTTTCAATCCCTGTGAACTTCTCTGTGCAAATACATGTGAAAATCTATTTAAAAATATATCCACTGGCCCAGAAAAAGAGATTTTACAGGGAAACTAAAGTCTAGCTGCAGTTGGGAAAAAAAATGTATTGAGTGGATGATGTTGAGGATTCATTGATAGTCCGTACCTGTTTTGACAGATGGCACCGAGCTGGTCTGCTACTTTATGAGGTACAGTAGGACACAGTTACAGCTCCCAGTGCCTGCGAAAGGAACCGAAAACTGAATGTTCCTCAAACACATTCTTATTTTTACACTTTATTTTAATGCCAGGTTTCAGACCAGTTAAAATCTCAAGTTATTACAGATGTAGATGGTGCTCACTAACAAAGTCATGGCTCTAAAGGGCCTAAGGGTGAAATGGAGACTTGAGTAGCAAATTGAAATTACAAACACACTGCTGGAACAGTGGATGGATTCCGTTTGATGTGAAGGAGTTTACAGAAAGGTCAGAAAGAGTTGCCCTTAACCAGCAGAGACCCAAGCTTCCCAAAGAAGAAATTTGAGACTTTAAAAAAAAAAGAAAAAAGTTTGGAATTCCAGACAGATAATATCAAATTATTAAACCATTTACCAATATTACCTATGTAATTAGAGAGGCAAAAATATTTTTGCAAATTTATTGCAATAAAAGTTCCTATATAAAGGAAAAATATACTGACTGAAACAAAGACATGAACAGACTTCATTAACAAGGTATGAAGGTTTAAAAATTTGATCTGTAAGATACTTTAGATTTTTTTTAGTATGTTATGTTCTAAACTTTTCAATTGGCTTTCATTTTTTCTTTGTTATAGTTTCTGAATTATTTGCCTTCTTCGTATGTCTTTTTCCAGCTTTCAAATGGGGATCACTGACCCCATCTAAAACCAATGCTCAGTCAGGCTAGAAATGTATTAATTAAGTGCAACTTTTTATTACTCATCTTTCTGTTCATATTCATATTACAGTTTCTTATTTAAAGCAATGCATGGTTTCTAGGGCAATTTGGAACCTAGCAAACAGATTGCTGAATTTGCAAACTAGAAGCTGCAGAATAGCATTTTATTCAGTGCATATATTTGACAATATTTTCTTTTTAGTTATCCAATTACCTGTGAACCACAACCACCACCACTGCACTTGCACATACTCACCAACTTACATTACAAAAGGTGAAGTAAAGAAGCAAGTGTGCAATTTATAGGTATATCTTCTCTCCAAATAAATTAGTAAATAATATAATATTTCTTGAGAGAAAAAAACAGTTGTTAATATAAATCCCAGCAGCAAAAGGAAATTTTCCTATATAGAAAACAGCGCCTAGGGCTAATATAAATCCGTAGGTTCCATATTTTTTACATTTTTGACTATATCATGTCTGACCCTTAGAAGGCTTTGACTAGGTTAGCATTTGTATGGTACATTTAAATCAAGATATAAATCTATAGTATCTCATCTGTCTATATCACTAAGGGCAGATTTACTAAATTCACATGAAGGATTTTCAAAAAGATTTGAATTTCGAATAACTGTTTGGAGTACTTCTACCATCGAATTTTAAAAAATTCAATCAAATCGAATTATTAGAATGATTCGAATCAAAATTTATTCGATCATTCAACCATTCGATGGTCGAAGTACATCCTCTTTAAAAAAAGAAATTGATAGGCCAGTTCACCAGATCAAAGCTACCAGACTTTAAAACCCTTATGGGAAGGTTTCAAATTTGACCACAATTCGATTGGTCGAATTTGAGGGTAAATTCACCCTCGAATTTGACCAATAGTAAATCTGCCCCTAAGTATGAAACTTGGGTATTACATTGTTATAGTCATCCATTATCCAGAAACCTGTTGCCTAGAATGGTCCAAAATATGGGAAAGCCAACTCCCTCAGAGTCCATTTTAATCAAATAATTCTAAAGTTTTGAAAAGGATTTAATTTTTCTCTGTAATAATAAAAAAAGTAACATATTTAATCCTTAGTGGGCAAAGCAATCCTATTGGGTTTAATTCATATTGAATTTTTTTTTTTAGTAGACTCAAGGTATGGAGATCCAGATAATGGAAAGATCATTTATCTGAAAAGCCTGTGGTCCCGAACATTTTGGATAACAGATTCCTTACCTGTAGTACTTAATACCATCTGATGTGTCCCTCAGCAGTGTGTGGTTGCCAGGGTTCCCCAACATACAAAAAAGTTCTTGGTGATGCAAAATATGGACTGTCATTGGCTACTAGTAGCCTCTATGTGGACAGGCAGCCTACATGAGGCTCTGTTTTTTGCTTTTTTGAATTTCAAGCTTGCCTTCAATCGTAACTCAGATCATATACTAAATGTAAACAAAATCTAAGTTATAGAACAAAGAAAACTCAAGGTGATTTTGTCAATGATTGCCAGTAGATTTCAGTTCTAGCTCAGCTGAACAGATCTCTTAATTCAACCCAATTGGTAATGTAATTACATTACCCCCACCTTACACCAAACAAAAGGTGATAATGTGAAAGACATTATGAACACACTTTTTTATTTACCCTACACCTTAAATAATATAAAGAAAAGTGTCAGCCTGGAATGATCCTTAGCAGAACATAGAACAGGAACTAATCCAGGGAAAAGGGCAAGACTTCTTAGAGATTAATGCTTAGGGGTTGTTGCTCCATTCATAATTCTAAGTAATTCTGTAAATAAATCAATCATCTGCTATTTATCCTGCTGCTTGTGGAGGGTTTTAGTATTGAAAACTGCATTGAGCCCCATTCTGTTCCTCATTAGTGATGTTACAAGAAGGTCACGGGTCAAGTTAAAGTACATAACACTGTTAAAAAGAACAGATCCATACAGCTTTTCATGGTGAGAAGCAGGCTATTGTACATAAATCTGTGAGTGCAGTGGTGGGCTAAAACAGTGACAAGGTACTATGTGATGTAAATTCTAATGTCAGAAGTACAGCACAAAGAGCCTACCAGTCTGCAATTTAACAGCTCATGCTGAGAAGTTCAAAATTCCATGTGTAAAGATGGAGTGAACATTTATGAACATTTTTACTGATTGACATTAATAAAATATCAATAAAACATGTAGGATCAATGATCAAGCCTTCTGATGAACTGGCAGCCTACAGGAGGCTCAGTTTGGCAGTACACATGGTTATTATGCAAGTAAAATGTGCCTCCAAGTGAGGAATTAAAAAATATGCACATGTTTTGGGAGCATTTTATGTGTAACCAACTCTGTAAGGACATTGGATGTATTCTGCTTGGACTTTGCTAAAGCATTTGATACAATACCACACACAAGGTTAATGGTTAAATTAAGGAATATTGGCCTGGAACAAAGTATTTGTAATTGGATAGATAACTGGTTGAAGGATAAATAACAAAGAGTGGTGGTAAATTGAACAGTTTGTGATTGGACCAGTGTTGTCAGTGGAATCTGTACTTGGTCCTCTGCTTTTCAACTTGTTTATTAATGATCTGGATGTGGGCATTACAAGTATTGTTTCTATTTTTGCTAATTATACTAAATTGTGCAGAACTATAGGTTCCATGCAGGTTGTTGCCACTTTGCAATGTAATTTGACTAGATTAGAAAACTGGGCAGCAAACTGGAAAATGATGTTGATAAATGCAAGGCTCTGTACTTTGGCAGAAATAATATAAATGCAAATTATACACTAAGTGGCAGTGTGTTGGGAGTTAAATGAGGTCTAAACCCTTACTAATAAAATCTACTACCCCCCTACCCTACATGACCCCCCCCTGCTCCCTCCCAGCCTAGGTGGTACCCCAGTCAAATGCCCCTAAATCTTTACTTACCCCTCAGTGCAGATTGAGGGTATCAGATTTCACAGGCCCCATCTTATTCTTTTAAACCCCAACTATAAGGTTGGTGTTTTCTCTGTAGATATGTAAAATTAGAGAGCATTACAGACCCCTAGCGGGAGATCTATTTTTCCATAAAATGGATCATCGACCAGAGGACATCCCTCTGGAGGAAAATAACTTTTATTTGAAGCAGTGTAGGTGGTTCTTCACACACAGTGATTGTGTTGTGGAATGCCCTGCCGGTTGATGTTGTGAGGGCTGATTCTGTTAATAACTTAATGAGGGACTTGGATGATTTCTTGGACAAGCATGATATCCAAGGCTATAGTGATACTAAACTCTACAACTGATTTAGAAATTGGTATATATAGTTTCTATAAATAGTTTCAGTGGGTGTGTGTAGTTATATGTGCACTAGGAATCATTGGAGGGGTTGCACTTGATGGACTTTGGTCTTCAACCCAGCTTAACAACTTAACTATGTAACTTTATACTGTACATGTTTAATGCCATACTTTTTAGTAAAAAAAAGACTTGGATAGTCCACCATCTTGGAACTAGACGATTAATAAGTCTCGACATTAAGATAATTTTAAATGAGTATATCAATGAGTATATTTTAATCTTTAAATCAACCCTATAAATAAAGTCTCAATTACTATTGGCAGGGGTGGAGCACTAAGGGGTTCAGCATCAACAGCAAGGGCAGTTTGTACTCTATACTCATAAGGAGAACAAGCATCCTGATTTCCAGGATGACGGAAATGTGTTTTCCATGACAATTACTACAAACTTTGGGCAGAGAAAAACTTAAAAATTAAATTCCTAATTCCTAAGACCTTGAGAGGTTATCATCTTTGTATCGCTTTAGAATGTTTGTCATAGGCAAGCTGGAAAGTAAAAAATAAGTGCTAGAAAGTGACCCTCACCTTGAAAGTTTAATATAATCAGTGGAAAAAGGACGCCCCACAAAATGTAACCAGCACATTAGACAAAAGCTTACAAGTCCAATGGATTGTATGCACCAAAAGCAAATGGTAGTAACAAACAATTTACTTGCTAGGAAACACTTTATAGGTAGGCACATATAGCCAATGAAGGGGTAATAATGACTTCAAAACTGTCCAATGTGTTGCATTGCTTATTCAGCCATGTCTGGGTGATGTTTCTGTTGGTTATGTAAGATGCTTTATTCAACAACAGCTCACTTGGCTTCATTATTTAAGATTAAACACATTTGATGAGGCTTTATTAGTTGTCCTAGAGGCACCAAATGATGCAATTTCTGTGTATGTCTATGGTAAGACAAGAAATTATGATTTAAGCACATACTTTTAAAGGAGGTCTATACCAGGCAGAGCACTTTAATCCTGAGTGGAACAAACAATGATTTTTTTTATGTGAATTATAATTCTCACATCATCTTTCCTTAATCAACATACTTCTGCGGCCTCTGTTGTGTATACCAATCATAACCTGTGGGAAAAAGAAATGAAAAAAAATGAAAGCATTTTTGTTTCAGAGAATCATCACGCCATTTGCCAAGTCAACTAAAAAGCAAATTAGTTGAAAAATAACAAAATTGTAATTCAGTTGGATTGCAGTTACAAATGTGACATCTATGTTCCATTTTGTGTGGATAGCAACCAAATATAAATAAAGCAATATTTATAAAAATGTTTCATCTCCAGGGAGAGCCTAATCTCCTGAAGGCACTCTGTGAGCAAAACATGGTTAGATTACTGGTTTAATACTGTTTATTTAGCCCCCTAGATTGCCAAAATACAAAATGGGATTGCTTATTTTCTTGAAGGGGTCTTCTCTATAGTTGAGAAGCTACCATATTGCTATTGCTTGTAAGTAAAAAAATATATCCTCCATAGACTTATTATGGCATCACCATTTTAACATAAATTGGTCCACAAAACTAGTACATTGGTTAATTGTCCATCATTTTGGTAAAGCTGAGCACTACTGATCTACTGGAAGGGACTATTTTTTTTTTAATTTTATTAAAAACATATTTTGAAAAGGAAGGGCCTTCATATGTAATTGTTCCTTGTGATCACAAATAGTATAACATAATTAGATGCTGGAGCTGTGATAACTTGGTGTTCCTATTTTGTCTGCACTACCATTGCTCTATGTGAGCAGACAACGAAAGCCATGTCTATAGGCCCCATACACCGGCCGATAAAAGCTGCCTACAGACAGAGTCGGCAGCTTATTGGCCCATCTGTGGGGCCATCCGACGGGGTTCCCCGATCGATATCTGGCCGAAAGTCGTCCAGATCTCGATCGGGCAGGTTGAAAAACCTAGTTGGATCGCGGGCGCATCTCTGCGTGTATGCGGTCCCGCAATCTGACCGCTCATATCACCTCTATTCTGATCCGGTCATTGGCCCCGATATCACCCACTTCAATATGGGCACATTGGGTAGAGATCTGCTCATTTGGCGATATTGCCAAACGAGTGGATCTCTCTGTCTATGGCCACCTTTAGCCTTGTAACTGCAAGTAAGCATGGCTTGTTTCAACTGTTGCCACATGTGATCTGTGTAAGTCATTAGTCTGGCTAAAAAAAACACACTACACTGACTTATTGCCCAATGTGGGTCTATTTCCTGTGTGTGATTCCTGTCTGACCATCCATTCCTGACCTTTGCCTGTTTTGACCTGTTGCTGTATAGCTTGAATCGACTCTTGTCTGTATACATTATGGCTTCCCCCTTGGTCCTCGGTGGCATCTGAGTAGTGGAGGGCTCCTCCAGAAGCCAAAGGCAGCTTTTATAAGCAGAAGTGTGAGCCGAGAATGGGACCTTGGGGTTTTGGGATACCATATGTTCCAGCAGTACAAGGTTTAGAGGATATACATATGTTGTCTTTTTTTATATTTGTGGAGCTTTAGTCTAAGTCCTTTTCATACTCATATACCCTACTGACATTTTAACCAAAGGAGATATGGGAAGAACATAAGAACTCCTTGCAGAAAGTGTCCTAGTAGTACGATTGCCACCTAGCCCATCTCTCACTGACCTAAGTGGTAAAACACAAACCAAGACCAGAGCCAACAATGCTGATCAATGGAGAATCAGCCAGTAACACGTTCCTTACAAACACAGTTCATAAGTAATCACTCTGCTTATCAATTCATTCATTGGTCTTCTTACTGACCCTATCACCTAAAGTACCCTTGTAAAGTGGTATCTAGTCACTTTCTGTATACCCTTGCCAACCTTCCCTCAAATCACCAAATCACTTCTTGGGTGATTGTAGTAACACTTAGAAGCATTAAATGGAGGGATCCCCATATCTCTTAGTTGAACTCAGGAGCTTCTCTTTATTAGTCACCAGCACAGCTTTCACACAAAATCCTTCCCTATATATCTTAACCAGAGCATGGGGGTCCAAGGTCACCAGATCTTTCAGAATTGGGGGTCTATATTGCCTTGAGGTACAGTACTAGGCCCTGTCTACTCTAGTCTTCTCTGTGTCCCTAATCTAGGTGAGATCCTGCCAGGACATTGGCCCCTTTCTCTTGCCTCATTGGAGCTTAGCTGTTCAACTACACAACCTACACCTACAATCTTCATAGTCATAACCTACACCCAAATCTCAACAGCTACAATGAGCTCCACCAAACTACACTACAACTAAATAAACTATCTTCTCCCTTGTACCTCTCTAAGGTGGTCTTAGGCTCTCCAGCAACATTCCCAAAGAGGAAGTTATCTCCTGATCTTTCCCATAACTTTTCCCCACGGAATTCCCCAAACAGTGCCAATTGGTGACCAATTAAAACCAACCATGCTTACATTACAAATTGGTATTACACCTTACTAATAAATTTGATATTAAAATGTATCAACCCTACCCAGAAGGACATAAGTACTGCAAGGCAACACTCCTGATTTCATTTTGGTCATGCTCTCAAAATAAGATAAGCACAAAATTTGAGTGCACATGCTTAATGACTGGTGCCAACCTCTGACCCTCTGTGCTGCACTGAATCTCAATAAAGTTTGTCTTTTTCGGTCTAACTTCTGAGCTACACTGTGTATAGCAAGTGTCTAGTGGTTTCACTGATCAGAAAAAGGCCTCTGTAGATGTTACACCACCAAAATGTTTAATCTAATAAATTTCCCATATTTAAAGTGAAATATAAAATACCAGTCCACTGCCATTTACCCATTAACTTTATATAAATGTCAGAATGGGTTTTTTGGCAGATATTCTGATACTGAACAGACAACTGGCTTTAATTGTTGATTAATTGATTGAACAATGTACATTACAATACATTTGCTGTAATGTGCTATAAAGAAAGGCAAGACCCTGTCATCAGTCGCAGCCAGGGAACAGAATAAAAGGCCCAACTGTTGGCCTTTGTTTGTTCTGACTCCATCTAGTACATAGTCCAGAATGTGTGCCTTAAATCTTGAAACATAATATGAAAGCTAAAACCCAAGCAGATGTGAGCTCAGTGCCATGCTAACGGAAACAAAAAATAGAATCATATTTTTATCCACTTCTGCTTTGAGCTTGAAAAAGACCATTAAAATAAAACCTTCCCAGTTATACTGCACACGGTGGGTTTATAATCAGTCTGTACGCCTCACATTTATTTTAACTTGGATAGCTGAAACTGTGTAGCCCTTGTGGCATTTGTACGTTCATGTATTATAACTTGATTATCTTTCCTTTCCACTGCAACCTTATACACTCACAAAAGCCCATTCCCTCCCAATTTGTCTTGCACATTAACTGCCCGGCTTCTGATTTCTGCAGTTTGTCTCAAAGCTGGAAGGGAAGTCCGCTGAGTCAACAGAGCCTCAGACAAACAGTAGCCATGGGGACCCCTCTCCCTCCTTCTCCAGAGACCACTTCTTTCTTCGGTCCGAGACATCTGAGTTCAATTAAGACAGGAAAAGGGGGGAAAAAACACTTAAGCATGATGTCATGCTTTCCACTACTTCACCAGAAAATCATGTCTTGCTTTTATTTTAAACAAAAAACTTGGCTGCCTACTGTTTGAAAGAGGCTCCCATCATTTACTAAAGAGTTGTGAAAACATCAAGATGCTATCTACATGACCAAAGAGAGAGAGTGGCCTAGATGATGGAAGGATTCTCCAAAAAAGCAGAACGGTGTATACAAATTATGTATGACTATATATACAAAAAGAGTATAACTGTTTATATGTGTGTGTATATTATAAATAGAATATTGAGCAAACAACAGACCTGCCTATCCGTTAAAAAGAACAGTTTTCCTACCTTTGCCAGATATGTTTTTAGGCAAGCGGGAATGGGTGTGCTGTCTATTAGTAGTAGCGAAATACAAATTCAATGTACCCTAATTATTTCAAAAGCCTTCCTACTGAGGTTCCTTAAATGATTCGGCAGCATGACAAACCGCCTGCAACTCACGCCGCTGTTTCAGAATTTAGCAGTAGACTAATTGCCAAAACTAATGATCACATTTATTATCCTATAATAGCTCTGACATGAAGCGGCCCCTTATAGAACACAAACGGTTTAGATATCCTGCTGTGCATAAACAGGGAAAGGTTTCAAGCCACAACTAGATGTGCCGCCTTTGTTTTAACTCACAAATGAAAGATGTATTTTATGAATTTCCCATTCTGTTTTAACCTCAGAAAATGCAGAAGGCTTGAAGGGGGCAGCATCTTTGTTCTCCTTAGCTATTTAAGCACACTCCATGTATTGCTTGCAGCCATATTTCCATCAT
>CM044445.1:11450033-11461414 GCA_024363595.1 Xenopus borealis
TAACTTATAGTATGATGTAGACAGATAATCAAAACATTTAACAATTTGGCTTCTTTAACTAATAACCTTATGGTTTCATGCCTGCCAAGATCAAAAATACCAAACAACCACGAAGCAAATTTATCCTGAAATAAGACTGATGTTTTTATGTTTAGACCATAGCAACCAGATAACAGCTTATATACTAGATTGGAATACAGCAAAACTACATCATACTGATAGCGGAAAGGGCCTACATGTATTCACATGCAAAGTGATCCAAAAGGACCTTGTTTGGCAGCAGTGCAACATGTTTCCAGTGTTTTAGTTACACCAGGAATGCTTGCAACTGTACAAATACACAAATGTTAATGACTTTGGTAATTGCTGTAACATGGCACTAGTACCCCGCCGACACATAGGGCCTATTTGTTAAACCTCAAATTGTTCTGGTCAAGTTATTAAAGGGGAAAAACTAGATTTTTTAGAGGAAAAAAACAAAATTTTTTAGAGATTTTGTATACCCCTGTTGAGGTCATGTAGACGTCAATGTCAGATATCCCTGAAGATGCTTCTTGACATAATGATCTACACTGGTTTGATAAAGTTGAGTTGTCGTGTCTATTTGGGTATTTGGGGTAATCAACAAACGGTCAGTCTAGGGACCCATGTTAATGGGAAATGTGCTGGTTCCCAAGGCACACTTCATAAATGTCTAAAAACCTTCCCGTAACTCAACGCTGTAAAAATGTTTACTAGTGATGGGCGAATCTGTGGTGTTTCACTTTGGCAAAATGGCGAAAAATTCACGAAAATAGCGAAATCAGAAAGTTCACAAAAAAATTGTGAAATTTTACCGTTTTCATTAAATATTCGTGAAATTCGAACTACTTCACTATAAATTCGTGAATTTCAAGCAATTTCACTATAAATTTGTGAAATTTTAACTATTTCACTCAATTTGTGAAAAAAAGTTTTTACTATAAATCCGTGAATTTAGAACGTTTTCACTATAAATTAGTGAATTTTGAATGTTTTCACTATAAATTCTTGAATTTCGAATGTTTTCACGAAACATTTTAGAATTTCGAACGATTTCACGAAAAATTTGTGAAAATCAGAAATGTTAATCGCGGGAATTCACCCGTCACTAATGTTTACAATTTATTCAAAAATATATATTAAAAACATATCTGCATACTGTCCTCATACTCCTCCACCTTACGTGTTTCATATCCTCTGGTACTTACTCATAGGTGATCTGATAAAGACGAGGTGTCAAGTCAAGTTTTAAGAGCATCAATCATAAAATTCAAACTGATACTCAATTTTTTTTTTTTGCTCAGCCTTTTTTTTTTTAAGAATTATTGATAAATTTGTTCAATTTGTGGATGGGAATTAGGTCGACTTTGTTTTAATAAAAAAAATTTGATAAAGTTGAGTCATATATAACCCCCCGCGATGTTGTCCAGTGTTCTACGTGTTTGCTCAGCATTTTAAATCGTTACTGATCAAACGGTATGTTCATGTATGGACGCTTAAACCATGGACAGGTAAAATCTGGAATGTCACCTGCAATTGTTTTCAATAATACCAGCAGTTGCTTTTGGGCAGAATACTGCTATTTAACCAGTACACCAATCTGATGATGAGAGGAACCTGTTTTTTCTAATGACAATAATTGGTCTTTCCAGATGACCCCTGATGTCCTAGCATGCACCCTTTTCAGCTGAGTTCAATATAAACAAGATGTCGAGGAGCATGATGGCGTAGTGATGATCAAAGTGTCAAATTAGACCTCACCACAGAACCCCTCCTTTATATTCATTCCTGTGGTATTTTTTAGAAGCATATTTATCAGTGGTTGAAAGCTAGAGTTCACCATTCGATGAATACATTTTTTAAAAATGAAAAGAAAGTAGGTGAGTTTTTCTGTGGTGAGCTCCAGTTTTCACACTTTGATAAATCTGTCCCTTAGCATAGAATATTTTTAAGGCTAATTTACAGGGATAATTTGAGAATAGTGAAAGAAGGAAAATGTAGAATACGCATGCAAATGATGTATTACTGTTTTCTTTCTACATATATTGCACAGCTGTTACATATCAGTGTTCGTATATATTTGCCATAATGCCCCATCATTCAGGGCAATTCAAAGCGTCTTTTTTAATTAGTAGCTCTATGTTCCTAGTTAGCACAGTTTATTTTTTGTACCAGATGTTGTTTAGATATTTAATATCTCTCTTCCTTGCCCATACAGAAGTCTAATTATAGTGCAGCATACGTTGATGTCCTTTGTTACCGCCCGGACCACAGAAATATTTGGCAAATTAAAGAAACTCTTAAAGACAAGTGATGGAGAATTTGTTTTTTAAACAATATGTGGACATAAAATGTTCATTTAATTCACGTACAGAGATTATTTAGCGGACAAACATGTTCATAAGGATCAACAATGCATCTTACTTTAAAAAGTACAAGGAAAATCATCTCCCTTTAAAAGGCAAGGATCAAGAGAAGGATAACTGTTGCCTTTTAGGCTAGGGCCAGATGATACGGATTCTCCCCTTCTCTTTTGCAGGCTGGGCAGATTCTGGTGCAAAATCCACCAGGACAGGAGCGGAGGAGCAGCGGGAAGCAGGTTCTCAGCCTGCTTTTCTCCTTGGGCTGAGATCTTCAATCTTCTGGCCCTAGCATTTCACCTGAAATCTCATCTGCAGGGACATTGCCAATTTACTATCAAGCATAAACAACAATTCGCTAAAGAGATTGTCACTAGCGCAGTTTTGCGCTCCTATCACCAGGTTCATTTTCACACTTTTTCAGGTGAATGGCCGTTACTCTGCAAATTCACTAAAGTCTGAATTTTAAAGAATGTCACCTCGTTCACCAGGGTTTCCTTCACTACCTTAGACCAGGCGAAATTATAAAACAAAGCTACATCCTCCTCAGTCTTTTGTCAGTTACATCATATTCTTTATGCCGGAAAATCAAAAAAAATTTTAAAATGCTGGCATCCTTTAATTTTTTAAAGGGGGCTTGCCTTCAAAAGGGCTGCTCCAAACTCACCCCATGTGTGTTCATGTTAGCGTAGTTCCAAATACTAGTAATAACAGTCCGGGTGCTCTGCCATCAACGTACCCACTGAAATCAATTGCTCAAAGATGAAGAAAGGCAGCACTCCAGTAAAATAAAAGGTGGTTTAATCCAGCAGGCCACTGACCAACATTTCCTGATGCGTTTCAGAAATGACTCCCTTATAGGGAGTCACTCCGAAACGCGTCAGGCAATGTTGGTCAGTGACCTGTTGGTATAAACCGCCTTTTATCTTTTTGCCTTCAAAAGTCCTAACAAAGATTTTTGTGTTAAAATTTTTTTTGATCAATTTGAGGGGTATGTCACTTTTTTTTAGGGTGGGCTCATGTCAAGGGCATTAGAGGATCTTTTTAATCTTTATGTTGCTTCCTTGGACATGTGTAATAATAAGTGGACACTTCAAGCTCTTTCACCAACATCTCTAATAAAGCCATCTATACAACCAAGATGTATTAGCCCTATTTAAATTGACCTTAGCATGAGAATACTACTGCGCACTTTAGTGAATAAGCGTAGTGGTAACAAATTTACACCTGGAGAAGTATTTGACAGAGCATTCTTTTTGAAAAAGAGCCAGTTTAAAATGTCCTGCTATTTCAAGTTCCCCAGTCATTAAATCTGCAATGAATGTGCCTGTGCCTCCGGTGAAGCTCAAAAAAACGACATAATTTCTTGCTAAACTGGCAAAAATCCCTTTTAATAATAATATCTATGAGTCAATGCGATAAAGCCAATAAAATTCAGATGACTACTGTGCGTCTGCAAAAAGTTAATTTACTTTTCGCTTCTGCCAAACACAGATAAGCTAGTTTCTAGATTTACTATGAAATTATGGCCCAAGCAAGTGTTGCATCTCTGTTCTGTTAATGATTTTAAAGAAATTGTATATAACTTAACATCTAATTCATTCATTTTGCTGGCGAAGAGATGTATAGGCTGATCTCTGTAGACTAAACTATGGATCCTACAAAGGAAATAGAGAGCAGGTAAATAAAGACACCTAATTGTTGTTGAATTTCCTGGCTCCACAAAACTGGCCATGCATTAATAATCTGCAATTAATGCAACCCCATATTCATTTAAATGACACAGCATTAAATATACATTATGGAAACAAGAGCCTGTTATTCTTTGTTTCATCAGCCTGGAGTGTGTTTTATATATATAAAATATGAAAGTTAAGTGTCGGACTGGCCATATCGGGGATGACTTGGACGTGGTTGGCCATCTTAAATATACTACAATATATTGACACAAAATCCCTGTTTTGTTCAAAGGGTTAGGCATTTTTAGTAGCTGAAGACACAAAATGTTTCAATGTCCTTAATATATTGCCAATGTGTCGGGTGCAGGGGACCTCTTGTATTTGTCTATGTGAATTTTGTGGTCACAACTTTATTGCACCCCAGCTTAATGTTTTTACAAAAAATAGTGGTGAGCACCACTTTCCCTTGTTTGTTATATATTATATATATGTGTTATAGTATATATACATAGAAAACTTTAAACATTCCTTTTGATCTCTTAGTGGTCAATGTGTGCTCTATACTTTTTTTCTGTAAATACAAGTGGAAACTTGGAAACTCCCAGTAGGTGCCAAGTCAGGACACTGTTTTTCCTTTACTTCTGCAAACATACATCATTCTTAATATACCTTGTAATATGAGAAAAGTAGACAATTAAAAATTGACTTATTAAGGCTTGGGAATGAAAATACATTTCTCCCACAGATTGAGATATTCCTAACATTTATCAGTTTGGTTACATTTCTTTCGAAGGGGGTTTCGTTCCTAAAATCACAGAGGTGCCAAACATAGTCTTCATTTCATAGAAGACTATGGAAATATCACACAGCTTGAGAACATTTTCTCTGGACTTCTTCCTGCTCAAAAAAATTGTAATGTATCCTGCAAATATGGAGGAGGATACAGACCAGCCATGAGCAGGGGCCAGAGAAGAGGGGCAAGTGAGAAAGTCTGTGCAAGATTGGTTATATACGGATCTGTGAAAAACCAGGAAACATGAAGGTGGTGAAATGTATGGGGGTATCAGTACTGACAGGGTGGACTACAAGTAGTATACACACAATATACAATTTTATACCGGTATTAAACGTATGTTTACAAATGCAAGAAACTTCACTTGTAAAATGGGAAAGCTGAAGGTACTGGCACTGACATTTCTGAAACATGGTAGAATGAATTTTTTCTTGAAAATGTTTCATCACTCATCCGAGTGGGTTCAACCAGCATTTAAAACATAGAGGGTAGTAAAGTCTTAGACGTCCAATCACAATGCTTCCAATGAACTTCTGTAAGGCTGAAATTCACAGATGTGTGAATATAAAAAATACACATACCTTACATTAGAGGTATGGAGATACAAATGACAGAAATACTTCTTATGTGGAAATTCCCATGTCCGGAGAATTCTGGATAACAAAAACCATACTTGTACATATGATTAATTTTGAAATAAAATGTTGGTATATACATATATTAGCTATCAAAAGTGGATGTATAAGGTTCCTGATAGATCAGTGATTTAACATTGGCCTGTATTAGAGCTTGACAACAAAGACAGGGGAATCCAACATTACAACACATTACTTATTTATAATCCACTCCACTGTTTAGATAATGAATGGTATAAGACCTGTAGTAGTTTGGGTTTTACAAAATAAAAGGACATGTTTGCTTTATTATTTTTCCAAATGTTATAGAAGGTCTACAATAGGTGCCATGATCTTGGGAGTCATTTAAATAAATATTTGTCAGTACATTCTAAATTGAATTGAATTAATGTAAATTATATAAAGAAACTAACTTATTTATATAGCACCATTAAGTTACACATCACTTTACAAACAGGATTTATTTAAGATTTTAACATACAAGGGTTACAGAATAAAAATGGATTCATGGGGCACTGCTCACAAGAGCTTAAAATCTTAAGGGTTAGGGACCATTTGAAACATAATGATAAAACTACAAATTGGTGATTTATTGATTGATTTCTGATCAATCAAGATGCCTTGAATATGCTTCAAGGCATCATTATTTTGGATCATTTGGATCATTTAGGGATCATTTGGAAAGAAGGAGAGACTCTTATTATTGTAGGGAGACTGGCAGAAAAGAGAAGCCTTGCGATTGGGATGAACTGATGAGAGAAAAAAAGACTGGGGAACAGATGTGAGAACAGCATTGTATGTAGCAGACAGGTGGTGTCGAAGGCCCCCGCCTCTGTTCAGGGAATTTTTGGCAGGAGAATTTTCGTTTTATTTGCCGTGAATTTGCACCTGGCGAATAAATTCGCCCATCACTAGACAGTATGTGCGCCAGGGCTCAGTCAGCTGTACAGTGAGAAGTTTCTAGGACACCCATGTTCCTTTAATTTCAAATTGCATGAATAATACTACTAGAGAGAGTGACCCAAGGGAAAAGTATTTAAAATGCAACAATAATGAATATGCATAAAAAGTGCAAGCTGATCCAGGGGAGCCATGAGTGCAGTCAGCAGCCCCCCGGCACTCCCGTGTTGCTCTTCCAAGCCCACGCTCCAGCCCCTTTCACATGCTGTCAGTAGAATAGACAGGGTGGACAAATCGAGCACTGCAGGATGGATGGTCGCCCTGTCGCCTTTTCTGAAGAAGAGGGGAAGCAGAGTTTCAGTAAATTATTTCTTAATAAAGGCTTTGCAATTTTAAAGTTTTGTCTTGGTGTTATTTTGTTCGATGTACACTAACGATTTTTTAAGACGCCCTATAGGGAATTAGGCCTTAAAAAATTGTCAAAAATGATTGAACTTTTGTTCATATTATTTAGTAATGCTGTAAAAATATATAGTAAATGTATTCTTTTCTGCAGCAAGTATATTATATATATATATTGTATATTAGTGCTAGGAGAGGCTTTATTCTGCCTAAAATATATATATATGTGTGTGTATTTATATATAAACTGTATTTATATGTAGAAAGACATGACAGGTTATTTCCCGAGGATGTCTGGTTTCAGTGTATGCTTTTGAGCGGTTGTACTGGTGCTACAGGGTAGTTGAAAAGTGTAAATCATCCTTTATTTATGAGTTTTTATTACCAGTTTTAAAAAGCCTGTGAGGATTGTTATACACGATTTCCATTGTGGGGCCTGTGTAGGTCACATGCTTTTATAATCTGAAGCATGCTTGTTATCAGTGTTATTTGGGAAAAATGTCATAAGATGTGCATAACAAGTACAACGATAGCCTGGCTTTGTAGTACATGAGGCAACATGATGGTGTAAGGGGTTAGCAGTGCTGTCTCGCTCTACAGGGGTCCTAAAAGTTTGATTCCAGCCAGGACACTATGATATTTGTATGTTTTTCCTGTGTCTGCGTGAGCCTCTTTTCACTCTCCACATACAGATAGGATAACTGGCTTCTAATCTCCACTGAGGAAAGGAGTGATGTATAATGCGCTAGTGCTATATAAATAAGGTATAATAATGCTTCTTGAGGTCTTACCAGGCACTGTCTATAACGGACAATAAAATAAATGAACGTGTCTCACTGGTTAGCCTGCATTTTGGTGTTATCTGTTGCTACAACAATACACAACTTCAAAGAGTTATTAGGTTATATAAGCACCATTGATAGCCGAGTTATAAAATCTTCTATGTAACTATCAGGGTTTCTTTCTGTGGAAGAAATGAAATCAGGAAAGGCTGTGCAATGTTCAGATTCATTCAGCCAATAAAAGCCTTATATAAAAGCCCTTGGCCTGTGATATTATGCTTTTCAAAGCAGTGGCATAACTACTAAGGGCCCACCCACGAAAAATATAACCAAGTAAGTGCAAGGTCTCATGGAAGTCAACAGGAACTGGACTAATCCTATTGGATTGTAACTTGTATCTTTCATACTTTTTATATTCTGATCTTTGAATAACTTTTATGGGCGGCATTTGTGATTTTATAGAAATAGGGGGAAAGGTAATAAAATTTGCAAAGAGGACAAATTAGTGCACAATAAGAATAAAAATGTGCATGTCGCAATGAAATATTCTTCAATAGACTTTTATTGCATAGTGAATCTAAATTGTACATTGTGCACTAAGACCTGCTTGAAGTTGGTGAAACTTTTTGAAAACACTTAACAACTGTTTCATTGAGAATTAACAAGGCAAAATTGTCCACAATGTGAATATTTATTTGCATTGCTTTTATTTATTTGGCTGCGTTCAGTGCAGCATGTTGCATCTGAACCTGCGTTCTGCGCTTACACGTGTCTTTAACATGCATATCCCCGCAGAGTAAGGCCATTTCATCAGCATATTAAAGTAAGAGTTTTAAAGGGGGCTAATATATTGGAATATATTTCAGGTCTCAGTATACTATACGCATGGTTTAACTCTATGTGCAGTAGATCTTTCCAGAGAAACCGACGTCTCATGCTAATGAGACGAGACACGTGAGCTTTCATACTTTGGCCAATATGCTAATATCCTGATTTTTGTAAAATGTATTCACAAGGGATAAAACATTCTGAATGTGTGTGTTGTCAAATTTCGTCTTTTGTGTCTGCATAAGAGACCAGAAATAAATTACAGAGTGTGTCTGAATGCTGTAAAAAATAAAAAATGGTCAACTTTCACAATATCTTTTTGTTTCATGCTGCTAGCTGCTGTTCAACATGTAGGGAAAGGATTCAGGCACAGGTGTATCTTAATTAATTCACTGAGGCTTAAAAGCTTCCTTGCTGGTCTCATTGGAGTTCAATGAACATGGTTCTACCACTGAGTTGCACATTGTTGCTGGGGGTTCATTGATTGAAAGAGCTCCTATATCTCTTCAGTACAAAAGGTGAGGGAACACAGTTTTACATTGTTGCTTGGAGTTCGATGTTTTTAAATGCACTTAAATATTTAGTATACAGTATGCAGTGCAGGGCAGCAAATATTGGCTGTATATAGTTTGTAGCACGTGGCCAACTTCAGATTGTAGGTTAGTCAATACTACAATGTGGGTTACACCAAGCACTCACAGTTTATTTGTTTTGTATAGAATCTAAATTACCCTCTATCTGCCAGTACACCAGCCTTAGGACCTCACAGTTCTATGTAAAATGCACCTTATATATACTGTATATTTCCCCCTAATACACACTTTAGCAGTGGCAAGTAAAAAAAACTCACCTGGTAATCCAAGAACAAAAATTCCATTATTTAATTAAGATAGATACACTGGATGGCTGAACATGATGGACAGTTGTATTTTTTTTCAGCCCAATTGAATATATATATATATAAGTGTGTAACTCTGGTAACATAACCTTTTCATTAATTTTACTGAGCCAGTGATTTTCTCTGTACGCTGTGTCATGTTTAAATTAAAGGCTATTCTTGTTGAACTATGTGGTTTAAAAAAAAATTAATTTAATCTGCAGATGTTGGCATATTTTGTCTTTTTTTTCATATTTTCTGAAGACTGGAACGGGCTTTTGAAATACATGAAAGTAGATCTTCTAGACCTTATAATGAAACTATTGTTTATACTTCTATATTGTAAGAAGTTAATACTGATCAACTGTCAGAAAGGGTCATGTTCAGTTACCAGAGTTTCTAATTGTTTTTCCTTTTATGCTGGTCATTGGAAATAGGATTTAAAATATAGGTATGGAATCTGTTATCCGGAAACTTTTTATCCAGAAACCTCAGCATTAGGGGGAGGTTGTCTCCCATAGACTCCATTTTATCCAAATAATACAAATTTTTAAAAAATGTTTTCCTTTTCTCTGTAATAATAAAACAGTAGCTTGTACTTGGTCCCAAGTAAGATATCATTAATCCTTACAAAACCAGTTGTATTTAATGTTTAACATAATTTTCTAGTAGAATTACCAAATTACAGAAAGATTCATTATACCGAATACCCCAGGTCCTGCACATTCTGGATAAAATGTCCCATACCTATACAGTATATGGGTTTTGAAGCATATAACCACCCCACAACATGATGGAGATCGTGGGCTTTTCTTAAGGAAAAGGAAGGGTTGATGACTTGGTAGTTATTAACTATTATGGCAATTAAAAAGGATTATAATATATTTATAGTTTTCCTCTCTTCTCCATTTTTGGTTTCTATTTATGGTTAGTCATGTTCATTGAGTATCTGCTCATAATGACCCCCTTTGTATAAAGTTGTGATTGTGACTGCTCTAAAATGTTGCCATATTTGTTTGGGTTATCTTTTGGGGTATAGCAATACAAAGTAAGCATCGGAACTTGCGGGTGCTCTATTTTTTTTCCATTTTTATATATTTTTTTAGGGAGTGTTGCAGTACTATTTCAGAGATATGTACATTGATTTACTGTACCTCTGACTTTGCAAGTAGCCCAAGAAAGGCTTATTCTATTATTCAAGACCCTTGAGAATACAAGTATTTTGAAAACTAGCAACAGCAGCACTTAACATTTGTTTTAATTGAAGTAAACATATTAACGAATAATCTCTCATGTTCCAGAATGTTAACTATGCTGTGGGAATTTATCTGTGGGATTATCTGTTTCTATCTTGCATTCCTTTCTTAAAATGTCTTACATTTTCACAGACATTTTGTTCCATAGTTGTCAGTGGTAATGTCCCAAGTTCTAGATCAGGGGTCCCCAACCTTTTTTGCTCGTGAGCCACATTTAAATTTAAAAAAGAGTTGGAGAGCAACACATGTGGATGTCAAATAAGAGCTATGATCGGCTTTTTGGTAGCCCCTATATGGACTGGCAGCCTACAGGAGAGAATGTTTGGCAGGACAAAAACCTGGCAACTAAAACTTGCCTCTAAGCCATTAATTAAAAAATAAGCTCCTGCTTTGAGGCCACTGGAAGCAACATCCAAGGGGTTGGAGAGCAACAAGTTGCTCGCGAGCTACTGGTTGGGGATCACTGTTCTAGATAGATGACATATATGTCATTAGATGCTTTTCATCTGGTTTTGATCTTTTTATTTGCCCTCTTCTTTTGCTTATTTCTATCTTAAAGTTCCATTTTGTTCCATAGTTGTCAGTGGTAATGTCCCAAGTTCTAGATCATATATGTCATTAGATGCTTTTCATTTGGTTTTGATCTTTTTATTATTTTCCCTCTTCTTTTGCTTATTTCCATCTTAAAATGGGGGCAAATGACCCTGGCAACCAAAAAAAAAGCTCTTTGATGCTTAACATTTTTTCAAAATTTTAGATTACATTTGCTCTTCTTCATCTTCCAGCAAAAGACTAACAAAGCAAAAAAGGTATAGAAGAATTTGTTATGAAGAAAGGCTGTCTAATTT
>CM044445.1:11463746-11507213 GCA_024363595.1 Xenopus borealis
TTATTAATTATAAGTCCCATTATTTTAATGGGTTTGTTTCTGGTTTGGCCAAGCACTTGGATTCAGCTGATTCCTGTTTAAAAAAGGCCTTTGATTCAGCAGAATTCCAAATTGAATCTGGTATTTTAGCATCCTTACTTTTTAAAAAGCATGTTAAGGCTGATTTTCTTATGAAATGCCTGCCAACTGTGACTGTGAACCTGTTTGTGAAATAGCACAATAAAAGCAGCACTCAACAGTGGGGATTCTTGATAAATCCATCATGTGATCTAGTTTATCTTTTGAGCTTTAAGAATACCCCTATGTTTATCATAAGCATTTTAAAATTCTTAACTGAGGGAAATGCAAGCGCGCTTTCGGATTAAATACGGCTAATATCTGAAATAAACAAGCAGATTACATGATGTTGATGGAATTATGTGGCTCATTTATTCCACTATTTGTTATACACTTTTTTGACATGATTATCATAATAAACCAGCAGCAACAAAAAGTCTAACCTATAATATTTGTTCTTCTAAGCAGTGATGCCAACAATGTAATTACAGTTGCTGATTAAGTGGATAACTGATCCCATACACTTTTTTTAGCTTTTATGTTCTACTGTCACGGTTGGCACCCAACACTAGAACAAATGCCAAGCACCCTGGTCTCGGCTTGTGCTTCACCAGTAGTGTGACTGGCTTTGGGAAGAACCGTCGGCTACTCAGATGCCACCTGGACTTAAACGAGAGGTGCAAGGTGAAAAGTTCATGACTGTTAGCTAGAGTCTTAAGGTTGAAGGTCACGGTACAAGGCGTTTAACAAAATCGTAGTCATATCAGGTCGGGTCAGGGCAGGCAGCGTATAACAGAGTCAGGCAGGCAAGCGTCAATACCAGGAGATCAATCAGAAGGGTTCAGCAGAATCAAGGTCCAATATCAGGCAAGGATCAGGATACAGAAATCAAATCAATAGCCAGGCCAGGTCACAACAGGAGTTCAGAATCAAGAATGCAGATACAAACAGCTAAACACTCAGTAGCACCAGGAACTAGTCCTATAACGGGCAATGAGTTCTACACTAAAGTCCCTCTAAATACTTTTGAATTTGGCACTATTGCCTGCTGACGTCATATGCCAGTGTCAATGCACCTTTAAATAATGGGGATGCACGCACACTAAGGAAACCGGCACAGAAGGAGGAAGATTAACATTGCGGGCTTCCCCGCCGAGACCACTAGGGTGAGTTGTTACAGCTACATTGCTTAATGCATTCTATTTAGCCTATCCTTTATAAATAAGCCTTGGCACCTTGGATTTTCACTATATTGATGGGCAGTGCCACCATTTGAAATCACAGGGCACTGTACAAAAATCCTTCCAATGATGCAATCGTTCGATTCTTAATCGAAAACTGCCGTATTCGATCAAAAATTACCCTCCCCCCAAAAATTCGATGGTCGAATTTTGACGTTTTATCGCTTCAAAATTCGACCATTAGTAAATCTGTCCCTAAGTTCCTTTGAGGATCTTTTTTTTTTTTTTTTCACATTGACATCTGCCGAGGTGGCTTTGTTTTAGGGCACATCTCAGGATTAAGTTATATTTCCAGTGACTAAGAAGTAAAAGATTGTATTGGTGTTGGTCTTGTGCCAAATCTCCCTCAAGAAAGAAACACATTGGGAAAAGAACACCGTATACTATCCTCTGCTGTTTCCATTAATGCTAAATGGAAAATAGTAGCTGTATAGTCTCCCAAAATCCCACTCTATTTTCCCTGTAGCCCAATCCATCCATCGAAAATTGTCTCTGTCTTCTCTTACATTCAGCTTCTCACATTTCCTGAAATCCTCTTGTGTAATGGTGTAAGACCGGTGAAGATTCCGTCACAAGCTTTTTTATGGTTTATTACAGAGGGGAAGGTTTATTTTTGTATTGTGGCATCCCTTTAAAGTTTCTTCAGCTCAAATAATGATTAATTAATTACAATGATGGCTAAATCACACAAGTTATAATATATTAATATTTATACTGTACATTGCCAGTTTGTATTAAACTGCTCATCACAGATATCTAGATATGTGTTGTGAAAGTTTGATTTACCTTAAACAAAAAGGTTTTTTTCTCCAAGTATGATGTATCTGGCTAACATTTATAGCTATAGACTAAGGCCCCCTCATGTGACAAATACATAGATTTCTATATGCTGGACTTCAATGTTCAAACTTTTTTTTTTTTATAAATACAACCTTCATTACTTAAAATAGCAATTTCTATGTGACTGTGTTTTGGTTCTGAGTTCATCCTTTATATAGTAGTCCAAAAGAGTTCAGCACTGTAAGGCTGATGCATTGCTCTGTTTACCTCTTAACTCCAAGGCTTCAAACTATGCTTAATAATCTTTTCCATTAATCTTTTCTTGTTCAGCACATTAGTTTAGGTAATGCATTTTCTGGCACTCAACTTGGATTTTGAAAGGCTTCCTATCTTCTCATGAACTTCATCTTTTAGGTGATTTCACATTTAGATCAGGCAGCTGTTTTTGAGAAACCGTTAACTGTGTTCCCTTAACTCACTCTCCAGTCATGCTCATAGCATATTTGGAGCCTGACTACGTGTGGCACAATTCACTAAGCATGGATGAAATAATTTCCTTAAAAGTCTAATGGGGGAATGTAATATGTTTCGCTACCACAAAAAATCTGCACAAAGACACTTGCAAATAACAACCATGTTTGCGTCCTTTTGGACTGATTAAAGATCTCAATGAGCACAATTTAAGAACAAATTGCTTTTGCGAACATTTGCAGTATGTAAAATAATTTCAGAAGCACAAAGTCTTTTAGTGACAAAATATTTAAGGAAATCAGGTGGCTAAACCTTTTCTTAGAGATAATATGCTTTGTAATGTTCACCAGCAACTGATTTTACATTGCTAGCAGCATTAAACATTCACAAAGATGGTCTTTTAAAGGCCAAGGAAAGGCAAAAAAATTAAATCCGATTTTTACTTTCTTTAATGAAAAAGAAACCTATCTCCAATATACTGTACTTCAATTAAAAAATGTCTTAATGTTTTTATAATAAGCCATACTGTATGCAGTGAAATTCTCCCTTCATTTTCTTCTGTGGATAGGAATTGTGGGTGCCCCTGCCTTACTTCCCAGCCATGCAGAACTCAAGCAGTTTTGTTTGTTTACCTGTTTTGAATTTATGACGATCCCTAAGCAGCCCAGATCACACTGAGCATGTGCACAGTCTTGGTCTTGCAAAGATGTTTAAGTTACAAGAGGACAGCCCCCTGTGGCCAACTTTGAAAGCATAAATCAAATTGTAACATGAAATTTTTCAAGAAAAATACACACACACACACACACACACATGGACCTGTGGAATACTAGGGGAAGCAATTAAAGAATTAAAGCAATATTTTGACATAAGTGCACACATCTCACTTCAAAGAAAGCCGTTGCACACAATGTTGTGTATACTTCATGGCAGGAAAATGACTTACAGTGGAACTCTGCAGTTTACACCATCCTAGAATTGGAATAAGCTGTAGGGTAGCTGTGGATTTCTCTTATCAATCACTGGTGCCTGAAGCAGTAGAATATTGTTTTGTTGTTACATTGATTTGCAGTAGAATGAATTAGTCAACTTCATTAAAGTTTGGCTTTTCACTGTTAATACGCATACACAGCCTAAGAAGATTCCTCCATGGTTCTTGATGGAATAACCCGGTGCAGTTTTCAGCTGATGGACTGGGGTTTCAGGTAAGTAAATACATTAGCTTGGGGGGGGTGTCTAATATTTGGCACCCCCAAGTGGGATATGGTTTTCCTTCTCATTTAAACATACAATTTGGCACTTTTGGGGGGTTAGGGGATAAGTTCCTGAGCACTCCTTTTGCACTGTAATCATTACAAAGAAGACATTGGTTCACAATAAAAGGATTATTTTATATAGTGTGTTTGTGTGTGCCTAAATTATGTCAGGGTTCATTTACAATGCCAGGGGATGTGACCCCATGACCACCCTAACACAGGCCCACCAGATTCAAACTTTCTATTATTAGTAAGATGGAACCTCCTTTCTTCTAATCTGAATGGGTGCCATTATGTCTACTGGTGAATAAAGCAGTGTTTATTGTACGGTCACCATATATTTATCTAGTTGTCATATCTCTCCTTAAGCACCTCTTTTCCTGTCCTGACTTTCTTTATAACTGAGACTTTATATACCCTTTACCAGCTTATTTGCCCTTCTTTGGATTCTCTTTAATATTTTCCCATTCAACACTGTACAGAATATTCTAGATGGGGGCTCATCTAGAACTTTAATAAAGGATAACTCTAGTCCTGCAAAACTATACCCTTTTAACTCAGAAACTTGTTTATCATGCTACAGCTTCAGGCATCGTTTCCACAGCCAGGTTTATCCACAACAACTACCCTAGGTGCTCCTCCATCAAGGATCTTCCTAACATAGCAACTTATTACAAAGTTTTTTTTGCAAAGTTCCTGCAAGGAATATATTGGCCTAGTTTCTTGACATCTGCATACGCTAATACATTACTTAAAATGCCCACCACCAAGTCCATTAAGAAACAAATGAATTGCCCCTCTATATACATACACCCTTTAGCCAGTTTCCTATGCAAATATAGGCATTATTAAGACCAACAGAACTTAGTTTAGAATGTTTTTCTGCAACACTGTATCAAAAACCAACTGCCCAAATTCCTGTTTCATCATAAAAAAAGCAATTCAATATTTGATATGATCTACAATTCATGAAGCCATGCTGATTTCTACGCCTAATGCCATTCTGCAGACCATAATCTTAAATGCAACCCCCTTAGAAAATGTTAAATAACTTGCCCACCACAGATGTCAAACTCATGGGCCTACAAGATAAGTGCTAGGAATGAGTTCTTGCTAAGGGGGAGCGAGAGACCAGGCATACAGCTTCAAGTAGGGAATTTCTTTCAATGGTTCAAAATAGAACCATGTTTCCTGGGATGGGTGAGCAGACCACCCATCTGCTGGTCTTGTACTTGTGAGTATTTCAAAGCCAAGCAGCATAATGCTTCTTCTTCTCTGAGCCTTACATGTTAGTCTGTCTGAGTCTATGACTATTGACAATAGTCCCAGGTTAGGAAATAACGTCCAGATGGTTCTTTCTTTCCAAAAATAAAAAAAAAAGGTTGAGTTGAATTATGTTGCCTATGTTTCATACAATGCATTCTCAGTTCTGCCAGATGGTATATCTCCTACACACTTTTCTGAAGTTTCCTTACATGCTTACTACATTTTTACTCTTCAGCTCTGTTACTGTTTTTGCCATTATATCCCAAAATTTGTTGTTTGTTGCTAGGGATCCCTGGCAGTGTTCTGTATTTAAGACCTTATGAACTTACCAAGTTTCCAAAGCAAATGCATACACACCATATATACACACGTATCTACTGTAAATATATATATATAATTCAAATACAAGAGGTCCTCTGCACTCAACCCATTATCAATATATTTGATTTGATAGACATTGAGACATTCTGTGCATACAGCTACTAAAAAATGCCTTACCCTTTAAACAACAGGGATTGTTTGTCCATATATTGCAATATATTTAAGCTGGCCAAATATTGCAATATAATCAATGTCTCAGCAACCGCACTCAAATCCGGACTTTTTGGTTTGAATCCGGGTCCGGGGTCAAAAGTTATTCCCGTAATGTTGAAAAGACACGCACACTATTTCTTGAAGCATTTATTGTGTACATCTATCCGACGTTTCAGCCCACACTGGGGCCTTTTCCAAGGATATATAAAAATAAATAAAATCTAATCCCATTTGAAATATATAAAAATATTTGCAGTCCCCCAGGAATACGACCACATGAAATCATGGAGGTCATGGTGATGTCTACTATCCTCATATTTTAGCAGTTGCTGAATATGTTTTTAGAAAACTCAATTTTCAGTGAGTCATGTGACACAGGTTACATCACTAAACACAGATTATAACTGATGACATCATTAAGCACCTTTTCTATGGACATATTTTGTACAATGCAGGAAATATAGAGGAAAGGAGACAAACAGTGGAGATGAGGTATACAAAAGAGAGATGCAGTTTGATTAAAAAGTCATTAAAGCTTTTCATTAGTTGGTATTAAATTTTATTTTAATTCTACCTTAAAAGGAATCTGTAATGTTATTTTGATTACATTCAAGGTTTATATCTAATTTTATATATATATATATATATATATATATATATATATATATATATATATATATATATATATATATATATATGTACACACACACTCCGGGATTAATTACAACTGGCTGAAAAAGGAAGAAAACAGAATCCCCTGTACCAGTGGAGCTATACCCGGAGAAGGCAAAGAAAATTATAAACAAACTTTATTAAAACTTAAAGGGGTGGTTCACCTTTCCATTAACTTTTAAAATGATACAGAATGGCCAGTTTCAATTGGTTGTCCTTTTTTATTTCTCTCTGGTATTTATTTATTTATTATCTCTGTTTAGTATATACTAAAATGATAACAGGGGAGCTTGTAGATACTGATGAGGCAGATAGCCAAGCAGTTCATTGGCTACCATTATGCTGGTCAGTCTTTAAAAAATAGTCCCACAATGCATTGAGAGATTCTGTGGTTCTATTTTGGATCTTGACCAAACAAGCCAATTAGAACTATAACTGCTACCTTAGGAAGCAGTTACTCCTAAATAAAGAAAAATGGCTGACACAGTCTGTTCATAATCAAAACCAAAGTTAGGGTACCCAGTAGGGTCCTCCATTATATGGGATTATAGTATATATCTATAACTAATCATATTCTTAAGACTTGGAGATCCTAAATATTTCAGAGCCCAACATTAGTGATGGGGGGGAATCTGTCCCTTTTCACTTCATTTATAAGTTAAGCAAAACAGTAAAAACTGATTTCAATAGGTTATTTCATTTTTTGCAGCGGTCTATTCCAGTGTGCGTGACTTTTTTTTTTTTTTGCAGTACATTTATGTTTATGGGCATTTTTTTTTCAACTATGTGATTGATTGGTGTGGGCTGAATGATACCCATTTTATGACTAATCCTGTATATATATATATATATAAGATATGCTTAAAGTTAAATTGCAAACCCATTTGTTGACCATTGACTACAAAATGTATGTAGCGCCGATATGCAGTACAGGTACAGGACCTGTTATTCAGACTGCTTGGGACCTGGGGTTTCCTTATAATTTGCATCACCTTAAGTCTTAAAAAGTATTTTATAAATGAATTAAACCCAGTAGGATTGGTTTACCTTTAGTAAAGATTGGTTTACCTTTAGTAAAGATTAATTACATCTTAGTTGGCCTCAATATAAGGTATTGTTTTATTATTACAGAGAAATTTGAATTATCTGATTATAATGGAGCCTGTGGGACATAGCCTTCCTGTAATTCGGAGCTTTCTGGATTAGTGATTTGCTTATAATGGATCCTATACCTGTATGCTGACAGACTGATGAGGTGTGGAATAAAAACTCCATAAAAGAGTAAGGAACAAGCAAACGCATTATAAAGGCAGACATGCTGTATTTTATCCATACAATAGAAGTTCTGAGATAACTGGATAATGGTGGCTTTTCCCTTCAGCTAGTACGAACAATATTTTATTGTTCCATGTATGCAACAATTGAATTCCATAAGGGTTTGGATATATTTTTATTTCTCCCGTAGCTTTCTATTCCTAGATGTGCAGCTTTCCTTTCATGTTGTATGCAGAGTGATGTGGCTCACATGGCAATCCACAAGTTAGACCTCCCATAAGTAGCTACCCAATAGGTACCGTCTACATAATCCAGGCTAGTCTCTAAATGCCTTTGGGCAGTGAGCACATGTATCATTTAATAAGCTTGGCCTCTGACAGTATTTCTTCCCTGACTTTAGTTTTTATTGGCAAACCCATTGCGTGGTGGTAGAGTCCTCTGCAAGCCACAGGATTGTTTTGTGGTTTTTCTTGGCCAAGAGAAAAAATTTCCCATCTGATCAGACTTTAACTTTGAGCTGTAAATGTGCTAACAGCAGCAGTTTTTCTCCTTCCTACATAATATTTCCGAAGTGTGGGCAAAACAGAGGGGGTAGAGAGACGCCGGGAAGGCCAGGGATTTCTCTGTCTGTATGCTGCAGAATAATTAGTAAAGCAGACTCCCAACATTCTAACCTTCTTTGCTGAGCGTAATCGGGACAGACCTGAACCATTCTTTTTATTACAGAGAAGGTGACTGCAGAGCCCATTAGCTGCATCTCAAAGAAATTCTGAAATGGACAAGTTTCAGCTTTCACATCCCTAAGTAAATAGCCAGAGGAAGCAATTGGAATGGAACAAGCAACTGCAGGATTCCTACTGCGAAACAAATGACTATAACAGCAGGGAAGAGTTATATCTTCCTGTAATATGTTTTCAAGTTGATTCTAAATTAAAGAAATGTCTTGACGTGCTTACTATGTTAAACAATGCAGCTATTAACCCCGCATCAGTTTTGTGTGAATGAATGCCATACCTTCCCTAGCTTTTTACCATGTGTTCATTAATTTTAGATGAATATATCTGACAACATTATCTAAACCATTTCTAGCTACAATTTTATTCACTGTAGGAAAGCTGTAAGTGTGATCAATCTTGCAATCTAAACAAGTGCGAGCATGTTTACAGATTGGGCACACTTTTTTTCCCCTTCAATTACATTTTGACATAGTTACAAGAAAAAGAAGGCGAATGGAAAGTAGACATTTTTAAGGAGAAAAAGGGGAAAAGTGGTTAATATAAGTGTGGCATAGCTTTTTTTTCTGAGGTTCATAGATCATAATTCACCTGTACTTTGTGCAGGCTGGATGTGCCTTGGCTCTAATAATGAACACATGCAATGTACAAATAGAACAGGCATCCTAAGCTTTATCTACAAGCATAGATATGTCAAGTGACTTGATTCAACTTAAACTCTCCTTTTTCAAATCTAAATTTCCCATTGATCTCTATTGGGTTGTTGTCATGATAAAGGCTGAGATCCATTTTTCTCAATGAATTGCATCTAGCCCAGTTGTTGGAACTTGGACAGGGACAGCTAGACAATGGTTGACTTTGACCATTATCTTGTTCTGTTCTATTCTGGGTTTTTTTTGCAAAATGAGAATATTGTAAAGTAGTAGTGGATATTTTTGAGGTGAATGATTGGTCATCTTCTCATTTCACCCACGCTTTATAATCAAACGTGGATGAGAACTGATTTGCCTTTTCCTTTTGTTGTAGAAACCTGATTTTAAACCTTGTGTTGCCAGCAGGTATGCAATGCTCTGGGGTTCTCATAGGTTCTCACCGAGAACCATAGAATGCATCTTGCCTATCACTCTGAAATATTATGCTAATGATAAGTTAATAAGACACACCTCCATCAAGTTCAAACGTTTGAGTATTTATTTAACTATTAATTATATTAACTAATTAACTGCAAGTTGATCCAGAGGAAGCAACAAATCCTTTTTGAAGTATCTCCAATATCCTTCAGAGGGGGAAAATTCCTTACAGACTCCAACATGGCAATTGGACCAGTACTATGAACTACCTTCCATAAATTACGTTACCTTACATCGGATTACCTTTATTGTAGTGTTTGAAATCCTAGTAAACGGGATAAAACTGGTGGTTCCTACATCTGCAGACTTGTAAGTTATTGTTTGTTGGGGTTCTTCAGTTTTGTAACATAATTTCTATAAAAATAGAAATAAAATATTTTATACAAATCATTTGATGGATTATGTATTTAATATAAATTCTATGTATTGCACTTCCATGGGGCATACAACTGCAATCTTACTTGAATAAACTAGGTGCAAATAATTGTCCATATATGCTTCATCTAGATATCGCATTGCCTTTCATACAAATCAGTTGATGGAATATGTATTTAATATGAATTCTATGTATTGCACTTCCATGGGGCATACAACTGAAGTATTAATTGAATATCTTGCATTACCTCTTTGGATGTCCCTTAGTGGCAATAAGCCATGTAAAGACCAGCAGTTTTATAAGGTGATAATCCAAGATACATTAGCAGCAGCAGCAACAGCAATGAAGGTCTAGTGATGTAATTTAAGAGCTACAGTAAGTGCAATGCTGTGTAGAAGATCTCAAACTAATCATAAGCTGCTACAAACAGTCTGAGGTACATCTCTCTCTTGGCATCTGGTTCCTAGAAACAAAAAAAAAATGGAATATAAAGTTATTATAGTACATTAAAATAGATGTTCACTAAGCTTTGAGCTCTGTGTATCCTTATACTGTAAATATGAAACTGAGACAGTCCCAGTTTGACACTAGAATACATGTAACTGTTGGAAAGGGGTATATCTGTAGAGCAACATAGAAATGAACAAGTTTCTACAGGGCAACAGGAGGTTTCCTAATATGTCTTAGTCTACTGTATAACATGTACTATTTCTGTGCATCTTCTGCCGCCAGATGTCTTCTGACATACCCACTTCAATGGCTCCCTTGCACCCAATACGGTGTCTGTTTTATGTCTCGCCTGGTTAATCCATAGGAAGCACACTGTTTACATCAGGATTCCCTGTTCAGCAATATTTTATTTTATCATCATCTCTCTATTGTTTTCCTTAAATGCAGAATAGGGTTACCTCACTTTGTAACAAAATAACCACTGCATTTGTCTTGAAGTCATTAAGTAGTGGAAAATGTAGGAAAAGCCCTGAACATAAATTTAGTTCTTGCACTGTAGACATCACACTATGCGGTTTGTATTTGGTAGGGACACCTTGGTTTTCCCTCGATAAGTATACGTCTGTAAATTCCATTCACAGCTGTTCTCTAGCACAGTATAAACCACAAGTCAGCAATTGAATGATGTCATTTGAATTACATTACATAGTTTTTGGACAACAGTTTTATAATAAAAAAAGATGAAGGAGCCATGATGAAAAAAAAATAAATTCTCATCTATGCTTGGCCTTCTGGAGACGTATTCAGTGAGCACTGGTGCTTGCCTTTCCAGGTGAGAGCAATCATTATGGACAGATTTTCATTCCACCTTACCCAATAAACTTTTCTAATACATCCACGCCAACTCTGAAGTAATTTGTTTGGACTTGTGGAATTCTGTGCAGACAATCTTCTATATTTAAGAACACTGTAGATATTCTATATTAGCAAAAAACCTGCTTTCTATTGTATTGAAAATCCCTGACAGAAATGTCACATTTTCCTAACCCACAAAACCTAAAGGCAACCTCCGCTTTATAAATGTCCCTGTATTTTAATAGTCACTTAAAAAGGCTTTAAAAGATATTAAATTATTCTCCCTGTTGAGAATTTTACCTCCCCTTACTTTAAGACTGTTTTGGTCCACTTGTTGAGTTCTTTATCAGGATATTTGGCCAGCAGACTGGGGTACGATAGGCCGGCATGTAGATCTGAGTTAAGTAAATTTAAAATTTTCAATAAAAATAACAAAATAAACCTTCCTCCCTTATACTGCTTACTGCTATACACAAATGTATAACCATTGCCTTAACAATATATTTACTCTAAATGCCTTTATAATGATAAGCAATAGCAATGTTAAATTTTGGTGAAATTCCTGTCAAACTGTAGGTTTTTCTAGTCTACACATCATACTAAAAGTGAATGCTTTGAACTCATGGAACCTGTAACCCATTCATTAACCATAACATCAACAATAGCACTTGCTTTTTATTCTTTGTCAGTGAACATTCTTTTTTCTCTTTCAAAATAAATCCAGTTTGTGTTGCAGTGAAAATATTTATATTGATGGGTACATGTATAGTTGACATCAAAAGTTTACCAAGTGCATAGAGCTAAGACGCATAAACATTTTAGATTTTGCACAAGGATTATTTAAAATAATGTCATCTGAGATGAGGTCAGTTGTGCTACATAGACAGGTGCCCTATTGCTCTATGGTAGGATTGACTGGAAACAGATTGACTGGAAATAGATTGACTGGGACAATTGCCCAGGAAAAGAACAATACACAAACAAAAAGACTAGACACAGACTTTTGAATGGCTGCCAGTAACTTCTTAGCTGCTTGCCTCTGGAAAGATATATATCCCCCACTCTTGGCCTTGGGGAGGCACAATAGAGCGGTAAGCCATGAATCTCTTCTTACCTCATACTTTGTCCTTTGTTAGAGCAGGTATAACTAATAGGGTCCCATCAGTGAAAAAACATTTTTTATATCATAACACTAATTCTCCCAAGTTGAGTCAACTATAAGGTGTCCTAAGATTTTATATTCATGGAATCAGCCTTATATTGTGACTTTTCTATTCTATGTGTATATTGTGAGAGGGTCCCTAAGCTCAGTAAGTGACAGCAGCACAGAGCATGTGAATCAGTGAATCAGAAAAGAAGATGGGGAGCTACTGGGGCATCTACTGGGGAAACACAGATTTTTACTGCTAAAGGGCTGTGGTTGCCTTGGGGTGGTACACAAGCACAAAATATAATGTACAACAATTCTAGCTACTTTAGTTAAGCTTTTGTAGGATCCCATAAGTGTAATGGCCCATATGGCTTCATTCCCTTACCGTGCCTCCTTCCCTGTTGCTGGGTTAAAACCCATGTAACATATTGTTACCTCATTTGCATACCAACTCCATTAGTTCTAGGTAATGACTCCTTCCTGCAGTGCTGTAACAAAGTGCTTTACAGGGGGAGGTTCTTCCTCTTTGGCCTGCAGCAGTTGATCTGGGAAGTGGATCCATTGAGCCTAGAGTCAACAAGATCCCAGAAGTGTTGGCAACCCATTTAGTGAAGTTGGGGTACAGGGACCCAGGGAATGAGGTAGCTAGTGCGTAGTGTAGCTCCCGTTATAGTTACACTCTATAGAGAGAGTGAGACTATGAGGCTTGGTAAAAAAGAACAGCTCAAGCTCCAACTAGGAGGAGATAGAATGGAGTAGCTCTCCCCCAGGCTTTGCTTTGCCTGCAGTGAAGGGACCACAGAAGTGACAAGGAATTAGGTTATGGTGAAACCCTGTTCTAGGTCTGCTGTAGGGGATCCATTCCACATGAGGTACTTAAACCCTCAACTCCTTTGGCTATTCCTAGTGTGGTTTCTGTATATGTTGTCTCTGCTACACATGTGAATGTACTTGGAGACTTACTGAGGATACCTCCCATACCTCATTTACTGAGAATTACCTTTACACAGCAGGAGATCCCTAAATCTTGTAGTAGACTAGCTGGCCTTTTTTTATTAAAGCTCAAATTTATCTGGTTAGGATGAACTCAAATTTTTCGTGGAAAAAAAAAACCTTACATTATTATACCCCAAAGCTGCTTAAAATACTAATCAATGATGTATCAAAGTTATTGATAAATGAGTTCAATTTATTATCATATACAAAAAAATAGAGATTAATCTGAATTTTAGTATATAAACCCCGTAGTGTGTACTTTTGCAGTTAAAAAATGCTGCTGTTGTGGACCCTTAATAGACAAGCAACACTTTGATAGCGAATTACCTTTTCACTGGTGAACTTTCGCTGCTTCTCACTCAGGAGAAAGATCATAAATTTAAAATAAAAATTTATCAAAGTGTGAAAATGTCCTTAACCTTTTCACCAGAATCTATTTTGCCAGGTTCTGACTGGCAAATTAATACAATGAAGCTACATCCTCTAGATTATTATGCCAATGACATTACATCCTGTATTTCAAAAAAGTCATAAGCAAAAGTCAAAATGCAGTTTTTTTTTTATATAAATATACATATGACTTTAAATTGACGTAAGCAGGGTCGGACTGGGCTGCAACCACATCTGGTTTGCAATGCCGCAACCCCCTTTGTCGGAGGTCGCGCCAAAAAAAATTCCCTGCACACTAACTCATCGCCCACACCGGAGTGGGGACCTGGGGCAGTAGCCCCGGTGGGCCCCAGATCCGCCAGTCCGACCCTGGACATAAGTGTAAACAAAGTTTCACTAGGAAGAAAGTAACTTTCTTTAGGAAGAAAGACATTTTCGTGGAATACACATTTGTTACAAAATAACATCTGGCGTAGTTGTATGAAGTCTGGCGGAGACTTCTTAAGTGCAAATTCATGTAATGTGCCCCTTAGTGTAGGATTTGGGATTCCAAACATTTTTCTTTTGCATTTCTAGATATCTGTACTATTTAGATGTAAAGCAGGTGGGTAGTCTCTTTGAAAGCAACAGAGATAAAGGTCATTGTTGCCTGTAACCGATGTTAATTCCACCGAGTGCATGATATGTGTAAAGAGGTACAGGTATGGGACCTGTTATCTAGAATGTTGAGGACCTGGGGTTTTCCAGCTAATCTGTTCTACTTTAAAATAATTGATTATTAATTAAGCCCAATAGTATTGTTTTACCCCCAATAAGAAATCCATTATATCTTGGTTAGGATCAAGTGCAAGGTTTTTTTATTTGCAGAGAAAAAGTTTTTTTTTACGATTTGCTTAAAATAAAGTCTATTTGGAGCTTTCTGTATAACAGGTTTCCAGATAACTGATCCCATATCTGTATTTGTATATGGAAAAAATATTAATATGTATTAATAGGTCTACACAATATTTAAGTAATATTTAGGGAACGATTTATTATGGTTCCAGTTGTGTTTCCATGAAAATTTGAGTTTTCAAGTTTGTTTGTTTTTTTTTTTGTTTTTTTTAAATTTCCATTTTCCTTTTAAAAAAAGGAAACTCAAACATTTTGAGATTTATTATAATACAC
Source organism: Xenopus borealis (assembly GCA_024363595.1). Lineage (NCBI taxonomy): Eukaryota > Metazoa > Chordata > Amphibia > Anura > Pipidae > Xenopus > Xenopus borealis. The sequence continues at coordinate 11,478,547 of CM044445.1, forward strand.
CATCTAAAACCTGTTGCAGTCATGTAGGAGTCCATGGCAGAGGTCCCTCGAACGATTTAAAGACATTAAGGGGCAGATTTACTAAGGGTCAAATTCGAGGGCTAAAAAACCCTCAAATTCGACCATAGGAATAGTGTGGGAAGTAAAACCCTTCGAATCTGAATATCAAATTGAAGGATTTTACTGTAATTCGAACGAAATAGAAATAGCAAATATTTGATAGAACGAATTTAACCATTTGACCGAATTTTTTTTATTCAATCAAAAATAACGAAACCCAATTCTGTAGCTTTGATCTGGCGAACTAGGCCGTCAAATATAAATTTAAAGGGGAAGTAATTCTAATGTCAAAAATTCAAATAGATTTTTATTCAAATTATTTGAATCATTCGATCGAATTTTCAAAATTCACTGGTCGAAGTGGTCTTCAAAAACATTCAAATTCTAATCTTTTTGAAAATTCGATCAAACTTCGAATCCTTCATGTGAATTTAGTAAATCTGCCATAGTTTTCCTGATGTTCAAGTTCTTTTTCAGAGGGCTTTGCCCAAAAACTCAAAAATTTGAGTGATTTGAGTTTTTTCCAGCTGAAAAACCTATTCAAGTTTTCGGGTTGTTAATCCCAAACTCATTCGAGTTTTTTGCCATTTGAGGTTTTTTTTAAATTAGAAACCATTTGAATTGTTTCATTCTAGTTCATGCGAGGTATGTAAAACTTTGATAAATAAAGTGGCCAACAAATGCTACTTTCACTTCAATTATATTTACAAATAACTTAATAAATGTATATGGGAAATTCGACCCTAAAAAAGAAATGATTTATTCCCCGTTTACGAGAAGTTTGTGTCCATATTGGAGTTGTTAAAAAAGGTTATAATTAACAGTTTTCAAATACAACCTGTTAGAGCTGTAACCCATACTTCCCAAATTGAGAACCATTTAATCATATCCCTATGAGCCTCGATAATACTTTTTGTCAGCTGGCCAATATACCACTACTTTTGAATAGAATATAGTGTATCAGAATCTATGTAAGCAAAGGTCAGTATTTGATACTGTTCCTTATTAGCAACCATAAAATCCATGCTACTTAACACCGTCTCTCTGGTTGGAATGAATTACTCAAGCAAGAAAGCTCTTGGTGCTTGTGCAGAACAGCTCTTGTTTTCAAATTGCTTTATCTGTGGAAAATCCCCTTCTCCTCCCATATAGAATCATAATTATACCCTTGAGGATCAAATATCTTGGAACTGTTTAGTAATGCCAAGACCTTTTGTGTGAAGATGCTGTGCTGTGATTACAAGGAAAATTAAGAAGACCCTAAGGCACATTCCTGTATTTCTAATGATACCCAATAAATATTTAGCTCTCTTCTGAAACAGATCTCTGAGACATATTTATCTCCAAGGTTCCTTTTTTCCTTGTAAACTAGAAAGCCATTCTATGCAAAAGTTCTTCCTTTATCTATCCGCCGTAATTGCCCCTTCAAGACATGCAGGAAGGAAGATAGGACATTCAGGTAGAAGAAATGATAGTTACTATCTTAAAATGACCAAAACATGTGCAGATCTCAAAATTACACACTAGCCTGCCAATTTTTTCCTCTCTAACGTCAGTTTAATAAATAGTTTCCTTCTTCATTCCTCTGTGATTACAGAGTTTCCAGGGAAACTGATAAACATCAGCATTAACGTTTATTCCCCCTGAACAGCACCCTGCCTCTTGTCTCTGCCTTATGAACATATTTATTTCTTGTTTCAGGAAGCAGAGGTTTAATCTGAATAAAGCATGCTCTGGGCTTTTTTTCCATGCAGGGTAATTTATAGAGATCTAGTAAACCCCACTAATCTAATAAGAGAAATAGAATTGACAGTTGTTAAGCTATGGGCCATAAACATAAAAATACCTTCTACAGCATCTCAAATTAAAAGCAAGTGTCCCATATAGCTTACCAATTAGTTATCTTATCTCTTCTTATGTGTGTCCCTAAATGCTTGTTGTGTCACAACAGATGCAACATTATTAATTCATTTAGTGCACACTTGATTATATTTTTTTATCATTAGCTAAAGTCTAAGCCAGGAGCCCCCAACCTTTTTTTGAGCAACTCAAGCATGAAAAAGTCCATGGGGATGTCAAATAAGAGCTCTGATTGGCTTTTTGGTATCCCCTATATGGACTGGCAGCCTACAGGAGAGAATGTTTGGCAGGACATCTGTTTTTTATGCAACCAAAACTTGCCTCTAAGCCATTAACTAAAAAATAAGCACCTGCTTTGAGGCCACTGGGAGCTAAGCATTACACCCTTGCCTCTATAATTATTGTTTATTTGTTTTCATTATCTGAGACTATGTTCATTACTGTCAAATTTCCATATTTTTAATCATTTTGAATACACCTTTTTTGAAGATGAATTATTAGCACAGAAAATGTAAGTGTACAATCTTGGAAGTCGTTCTAGAAACATATACAGGTATGTGATCGATTATCTGGAAACCTGTTACCAAGCAAGCTTCAGATTGTGGAAAGTCTGTCTCCCATAGGCTAAATTTTATCAAAATACACTTTTTAAAAGATTTCCTTTCTCTCTGTAATAATAAAGCAGTATCTTGTATTTGTTCCAAACTAAGTTATAAAGAATCTTTATTGGAAGCAAAACCAGCCTATTGGGGTTATCTAATGTTTATATGATTTTTCTAGTAGACTTAAGGTATGAAGATCCTGGAAAACCCCAGATCCTGAGTATTCTGGATAAAAGGTCCCATTCCTGTACAATATATTTAAAAATAATGTAATACTCCTTTGCAAGAAGGTTCTGAATTTACAGTGAAGCACAGCTCAAAAGTAGCTAAATGTACGAAGATTAGCACTAATTAAAAATGTTGCAAGGACTTAACCAGTCTAGAACTTCAAACTGTGCAGTGGTGTGCTTGAATAATTCCCTGTTGAGCTAGTAGAAATTCTGTGGTTGAGCTATGGAATAATGTTGTTTTTGCCTAAAGCTAACCCACCTTCATTGGCTTATACTTGTGGCCTAACAGCGCTACGAAACAAGTTGGTGCTATAGAAATACATAATAACTGAAACCAGACCCTTTTATTTCCTTTCTGATCATTCACTGGTTCGTACTTTTTGTTCTGAACTTGTGCTGTTGGGTATTACCTACCCCTTTCAACAGATCCAGCAGTGTCCTATTGTATTGGTGTAACAAAGTAAGTTAGGTTGAAAAAAGACACATACGTCATGTTCAACCTTTTAAGTCAATATATATAAACTGCCTAAATGATAGTTGATCCAGAGGAAGGCAAACAACACAGTTTTAAGCCTCTCCAATTTGCCTCAAGAGGGGGGAAATTCTTTTCCTGACTCCAAGATGACAATTGGACCAGTCCCTGGATCAAATTTTACTATGAGCTATCTTCCATAACTCTGTGTTCCCTCATTTGCTAAAAAGCCATTCAACTGTGACCAGGCACATGGGTTTCAGCCTTAATCCTTATATAAATTCTAAGGCCAACATCTCCTAAAGAATCAGTGTCTCTTGTTAATAACTGACACAACTGGTTCTTCCTAATAAAAAAAGTAGTAGACACACAGGGCCCATTTACTAACCATTTTGCTTTTTTCCCCCCAAGATTCTCTAAAAATCGAGGTGACAACCGCAAAAACTTCTAAAAGCTGTTGGGGGTCCTATAGCATTCAATGGGAGCTACACTGACCCTATAGGACCTTTCTAAAACATTTCAATCTTCTTTTCACTGGGTATTGTCTGAAAAACTCAAATTTTTAGAGGCTGTAGATGTATTTGTATTTTTTGTGCATTATTTCCTTTCGTACAGTTTTATTCAAATCTTTTAATAAATGTCATGACATTTGAAAGTTTAGTTGTGAATTGAATAACCACTAAAAACCGACCTTTTATAAATATAATGATACTTGAGCAACTTTGTCTTATGAGACCATAATATTTTTTACAACAGGACAGGTGTTGCAAAGGATTCATATCTCTGAAACCAGCTGTGCACCTTAGGTAAAAGTTGCACCATCTGGTTTGTACAAATGTTACAGGGATGGTTATCTAAATTGTAAAATTACTTTTAATTATTATTAATTAATATTATTTTCTGTTTACTCACAGTTTCAAAATGTGTTACTGCTGTTCAGTAATTGTATCATTTTAGAATTGGAAACCAACACTATATCAACCAACATATTGTACTTTGTGGTATTCAATAGAATTTTTTATTGGAAAATTATGCTTATGGTCAACCTGTAGGCACTTGAGTGGGTACTTGGATGAAGCTCTGTAGAACACCACAGTTAACATGCAGACGGCAATGTAATGGAACAGGGTCAGTCTTATTTACTGAGACCACATGTTTCAACTTTCTTTACTGAGCTAATTGCATGTTTTTCCCTATTTATCATGCTTGTGTTTGTATGTTAGATATTATAGCTCAAGAGTATACTAAACAAAGGTATTTCAGAATCGGCTAGTAACAGTGCTCATGTCTAATATCCATTACGCCTTCACGGGAATCAAATGAAATGGCCTACTCAGACACGTTTATACTTTTTACATAGTAATGGACAATGGAAAGCCAATTAATTACACAAGGAACATTTTAAAAACAAAAATTGTATCAATAATTTTGGTGTAACTGATTAGTAAGAGATCTACAGTAAACAGATCACTTTGTAATATAACATAGAACTTTGTGTTGACAAGATCTTGATGGTATTGCTTACTCAAGTATGTGTGATGAATTAAAGTAGTGAAATGAAGTAATTTATATATATCTCCCAACAGCTCTCATTCATTCACATTCCACCATGTCACTTCTCACCTGCTGGGCTTACGTGCAGAATTTTACGTATTCAGCAAATGAACATTACAGATAAGGTAAAGATTATGGCAAGTTTTTTTTTTCCACAAAAAGCATAACCACAATTCTAAAAAAGGGGACTATATGATCTAGGGCACAAAGTAAACATAATTATTCAGTAGTGTGTAGATTCAGATTCAGTTCCAAGTCAAAAAATCTATCTTGTGGTTTATCTCATGAAAACAATGTAAATCTATTGGAAATTTTGGAATTGAACTGGCCAGATTCAAATGTTAATGTATATAACTATCCTGTTTTCTTTTGTCATGCAAATTATTATTGATTAATAACTATCTCAACTATCTAAAAAAAAACAAGATGCTTTACAAATGTCAGCTGAAACATTTTGAACAGCTAGAATTCTTACTGTGTCCCCCCCCAAAGTGTTACTATTAACAGTCAGCAGGTGATATGTAATAGTCAGATATTTAAAAACAAACCTTAATTAGTTCCTATGTATTGCAAGACCATAGAGCCTCTTATTACATTACACTTTCATTGTTTGTTGTAAGTTTTTGAAGTCTACAGCATATAATAGGGGGTTACAAGTAAAATTAGAAAAATCAAGAAAATATTCATGCACTTCGTTTTTTAAATGATCACCATGACCTCCCACAGATGTAAACACAGGTGTTCAATCTTGTCTGAGTTGTAAAATGTCAACTAATTTGCTTACATGTGGAACTCCAGATGCTGCCTTTCCCAGGGTGACCCAAGAAAACCCAAAATTAGTAGTTCACACTGCATGCTAATCAAAAGTGTTCCTAAGTGAACCATGACATTTCAATTACATAAAAAATATGTAAAATTCTTATTCTCCCTATGGTGAGGTAGCTTGATTTAAAAGTTGACAGCTCTGTGGTATATCATTCCCATCATTTCTCCTGTAGAGTGTATGCACATAGCAGGTTCTCATTGCTCTTTTGGGTCGATGGAATAATTTGTTTATGGGATATATTATCAGAAATACTTGGGACCTGGGGTTTTACAGATAATGGATTTTTTTGCCACCAATATAAATTCCTAAAACTCAGTAACTATCAAGTACATGGTACTGTTTATAATGTTAGTGACTACCCCCTTGGCTAGACAGCAGCTTATTTATAAAAACCATTGTAGTGTTTCTGAACAAGAGGTGTAACATTCAAGTTACCCAAGACAACCCAAGCGGCTAGCCCGCTACTCCCTGTGCACACGCCTAAGACTGCGCACATGCACAGATCAGATGTGAAGAAGGGGAGAGCAAGGGGGAAGAGAGAGGGAAGTGTGAAGGGGAAGAGGGAGGGGAAAGCTATAGAGGGCAGTGAACATGGACTAGGGGGAGCCAGAAGACGATTAATAGGTACCTGCCAAGTGGCCACTTATTGTTGCACCCTAGGCAGATGCCTCTTCTGCCTACCCCTAGTTCCTTTTCTGGGGATGCTTCTATTTAAATAAATTTCTAGTATAATGTATATACTTGAAAGGACTATAGTACATTGATCTTGATTTGAGGGGCAGTAGAACCCTCTGATAAACATGAGTTCAATGAATAGGACTTGTGTCAAACATACTTTTTGCCGATTGTTTTAATCACAAAAAAAAAATCTATGGGTTTTGTTGTTTTTGAATGTACATTGGGAAAACAGGGAAATTGATGCTGCTTTGTGATGTAAGTATACAACCCAGTCCTTCCCCTTAAATTATGACTGTTTTATTAGTAGGAGTACATTTTGCAGGGGGATTATGTTAACTGTAAATCCTGTCAAGGGCCAACTATGGAGGAGCTTTAATTTCCCTGTTTGCCCTGATTAGATAATTAATTTAATTGACATATATTTTCGTGATTAAAACTATAGGCAAAAAGTATGTTCAGCACAAGCCCTATTCATTGCACTCATGCTAAGAGTTCTAGTTAATAATTATTCAGTTTGTTGTTTTTCTACTCATTTGGTTGTGTTTTTATGTCAGACAAGATTTTTACAATTATTAAATATTATTTTCAATTTGCTTCCATTTGAGGCCCCTCATATCTGTCTTCCATTCTAACACCACTGTTTTGTAAGGAAAGAAAGATAATCAAGCTCATAAATATGAGAAATAATTCTGGAATGTAGCAGTTCAATTAAATGAGTAAAACATTAAATCAAATTTAAAAAAAAAAAAAGTGGATTATTATGTGATGGCAGAATCCCATTTTTATTGTTTTTGACCAGACAACACTGACCATGTAATACTATATAATCCCCCTGTCAGTAGTTCCCTCGTAAAAAATAAAAACAGATACCAGTGCTTGTCTATATAGATGACTTTCCAAAACTTCAAGCCATGCTCAAGCTGTGGTCTAACCAATGATTTATAAAAAGGCTGACTTTTGTTGGCATCCCTTGGACTAAGAATTGTTATGCATGTAAAGATTGCATTAAACTGCACAGCAGATGTCTGGTACTAATTTTGTTTGGTTTTCTATCTGCTCTTATTTGGAGGTCCCTTTGTATCGGTGATATGAATCTGTATATGTAAAAAGGAATGTGCCTTGGTTGGCTCTGAATATATATATATTTATATATTTATATTGTATGTACCTGGGTGCGATTATTTGAACTGGCGACTGTAGGCCTCATGGAGAGCAGCAAAACCAACAATGCCCCAGGAGCTAGGAACTAGGACGTAGGCAGACAAGAGTAGGAATACACGAAAATTGAATCCTAGACATGTTCCTTTTCCGCCTACCCCTAGTTCTGGCACTTTGGTTTAGCCCTTAATATCAGAAATTCAGAGCTTGCTCTATGCTTGAATGTCACCTATCTGTTGGTATTGACTGCACCACAATGTGTGGACCAATGTGAGGTGGAACTCGGTCAAGAACTCTTCACAGAAATTAACATGTTATTACAACAATTTAGGGAAGGCATGCTTTTTAGTGAAAGTGTATTAGGGTTAACCCTAACCCTGATACACGGGATTTGCATTTCAATATAGAGCGTTATAAAAAGTTGGACCAGGAACAGTATCCCATAGCAACTTATCAGTAGGTATGATGTTCTGCTTACCTATTTTAAAGGACAAGGAAAGTTAAACTAAAGAAGTAGCTAGAAATGTTGTACATGATATTTTGTGCTTCTGTACCAGCCCAAGGCAACCACAGCCCTTTAGCAGTACAGATCTGTGCGTCCAAAGAAGTCCCAGTAGCTCCCCATCTTCTTTTCTGCTGATTCACTGATTCACATGCTCTGTGCTGCTGTCACTTACTGAGCTTAGGGACCCACTCACAATATACAGTACACATAGAATAGAAATGTGACTGATTAGTAATATAAGGCTGGTTAGTAATTAATACAGATAATTACTACATGGCAGCACAGAAACCATTGCAATTGGCATCAAAATTTCATAATCAGCCCTGTGGCATCAGCTTAAATTACAGGGGAACCTCATTTTCTGCTGCTGGATAATTAGTGCGAGCCCTAAGCTTAGCTTCTCAACAGCTGCTCAAAGCTCACTGAGCATGTAAGTGTCACAGACACTTTCCGAGATGGTGACCCCCTGTGACAAGTTTGAAGTCCTGGATCATTGCTGCTATTGACAAGCAACTTTAGGCTTGTGCAATAAAGTCAGTATATAAAAGATGGCATTTTTAGCCCTATTCTTTTTAAGGGTTTAGTTCTCCTTTAAAGCAAAACTTATTATGTACTGCTACAGTACAAACTCAGTGACTTCAACTACATGAGGGCTTATGTTTAGCCTTTACAATAACTACATTGGTTACAAAGTTTGGTTTAAAAAAGTCCAACTGTGAACTCCTCCTCAACTCCTCTAAATGAATCCCAGTGCACATACATACACAGCACACACATTCATACAGACCTGTCTATACTCTCATAACTTCTATATACCAATATCTATACTAATAGCATAGTATAGGATCAGTCTTTGATATTATGAGGTTATGTTTGTCCAGGAAATCATCTCATTCCGGGACAAAATAATCTTCATAAATAATGAATTCTCCAAGACCATTCCTAACTTTAGCAGAATTATATTAGTCTTAATTACTTGAAAAGCTTACAAGCCAGTCCCACATTTTACAACCTTCTGTAAAGCCTATTTTATTCCCATGTGATCCAACTGCTATTTATCAAGTCATTTAAAAAGGTAACACACGTACTTTGATGAACGAAGGATTTGTTGTATCTGCACCATGGGGGGCACTATGTTGCACAACACAAGTCATTTTCATCCAGAAGCTGTCAAAACAAAACAAGCAGCAAGTAGAGAAAGAGGCCTATTACTTTTGCAACTGGAGACTTGAATTCGGGTACTCCTGCTATTTTTCCCGTGGTTTCTGAGACATGAAACATTATGATATGCTTAAAAGGCCTTGAAACTGGTGATGTTAAAGGAGACTGTGAAGGACAACATCTGTGATGCATGTTTTGTTGAGAACACCCTCTCTTAAGATATCAAACCAACTTGGAAAAAATAACTTAACCTATAAGAACTTCTGCACTACCTTACTGATGGGCCTCATGTGTTAAATGAAAGTTTTGACTTACCAGTGCTGATGTGTAACAGGCTTGAGATGTGGTTTATCTGTGCAGCCACGTTCACTTGTGCAGACATGGTACGAGATAATGTTAGTCTTCCCTTGGAAAATGCTTGGAAAAGCTTTATTGCATTTTTCTACACTAGCCGCTAATTTGAATTACCATCATCTAAGATTGTAAAAAACTGTGTGTTGCACAAATAATAGCACAAATAGAAGTCCATTTTTAATTTGGTTTGAGTGTATTTGTAGGATGATACAGTATCTACTTCTGAAAAGGAGAGAAAGTCGACTAATTAGGGCTTTAAACACACATCTTTAATCACAGCTTTAAACACACATCTTTAATCACAGCTTTTTCTAGAGCCCGATAATCTACAGAAGATTGCTTCAATTAAAGTTCTTGGAGTTTACAGCCCCTTGTTCTTTTACATTGATAGACATTAATGGGAGGAAATATTGTCACTTCTATTTATTATTTTTTTAACCAAGAAACAACTACAATTGGACAAAGGAAGATCTTATTGGTGAAGTGAACTTTTATACAACACTCTGTCAAATGACTCAACCTTCCACTTGGCAAGATGGGATGACCCTGAAAGAATGAAAGCATAAATGAATTTTGTAGTAAAGTTTGTTATGCAAATATAAGCTTGGGTGGATGAGCAGATTCTAAGAATAGAAAAGTAACAATAAATACCTATCAATCATTGCCTGCTCTAGTGAAATGGAACTAATAAGTTATCCATGCATGATTTATAAAGGATTGTATTAAGAAGCACTCTTCAATTGAAACAATAAACTGTTCTCCATCAGTGGGAAAAACTAAGTTCCTTGCAGGATGGTTTGACTTAATTGGAGAACTGAGCAGCAACATGAAAATTGAGGTTCAATGTGGATGAATGCAAGGTCATGCACATTGGTACAAATAATAAAAATGTGAGTAATACACTACGTGGTATTGTGTTAGGGGCCTACTTTACGGAGAAGGATCTGGGGCTGCAAATGTAAATAAAGTTCTGTCTTGCATAAAAATAGGCATTAACTCGAGATGAAATGCTAATTGAGCCTCTTTATATATCCCTGGTAAGGCCTCCCCTTGAGTATGCAGTGCAGTTTGGGCTCCAGTCCTTATATTCCTCAGATGTAGAGTGCAGAGACCTGCAAATAAACTATTAGGGTACCTATGAAGGCACATGTGAGGGTACATGATTACTCTTTACGAAGTACATTAGTGCACATTATAGACCTATCAGGGGATCTTTTTTTTCCCATAAAAAGGTCAGCAAGGCAGAGGCTGCTCCTTTAGACTTGAGGAACCAAACTTTCATTTAAAGCAGAGAAGGTTTGTGTCTTTATTATGGCAGTGAGGCTGTGGAATGAATATGATGGCAGAGTATATCCATGCCTTCAAGATTGGCTTGAATGATGTACAGTTTAATATAGGTATCTGTATAGTTGATATACTGTATAGGTTTGTATAGGTATGTCTCTATATGTGTAAAATTCCAATATATTCCAACTTATCTATTTTGCTCTGTAATTTTGATGTACTGTATATAGACAGGAATACCATTGGTAGCCTAATTTGTTATAGAGAAAGGCCTGCTGGGCTGTGGGTTCTTTATCCAGTTTCCTTCTTAAGTAAGTACAACCAACTTTCAATCAATCCAATCAGTCGAATATGCAAATCTTGGAAGTTGTTAGATGCAAATGCAAATAAATCACAATGTAGTTTGATCACAACATTTACCTTAATAAAAATCATGGTTCATACCAATAAATGCCACATTGTCACCAAGTACAATTCAATTGGTCAGCAATAATTACTAAATGATAAAAAAAGGTATGTAGTGTGCTAATAGTAACATTCTCATAACAGTATGTAAGGCTGAACTGCAATACTGATTTTCAGACAATTTTTAAATCGTTACAAATTGTTTAATAAATTAAGCAAATATCAACAGCTGGGAAAAATGTTCTCTATAAGGCAAAGTCAATTGCCATAATTAATGCACATTGTTGAAATATTCATACAGTGCAGAGAAACTGTACAGAAATATTGTAACTGGGGATGAAAAATGTATCTTTTTTTTTTGCCACCAAGTGTGCCCCAGTTTAGTAACCCACTACAACCAATCAAATGTGTTTTTTAGTAGTTGCTATGGGTTGCTAGACCAGTAGTATAATTTGTCCCTTTTATTACACAGCCCTCTTTGGTTATGTTTGTGATTTAAGCTGTAGGTACTCTGACAATCAATATCATTATTTCTATGATATCATCTTTACATTACACTTCATATTTTAGTATAATTGTAACATTTTGAGAAATTATTCCCAATCAAGCCTGAAATTTTAATAAAGATTGCTTGATAACTGAACTAGTAAAGTCTATTGTCACTAAAACAGACTGAATATAAAGTTACCTCTGTAAAAAGTATATTTGTCTCAGATCACTGGGGAAGAGGTCAGAGGTAGGGACTCCTATTGTCTCATCACAGAAGTTTCTGTTTTACAAGATCGAGATAACTTACAAGCCCTGATGGAGGCACAATTTAATAAGGAAACACTAATAGGACAATAAATACCTGGCAGTCAATAGAGCAGAACTGCTCCCTCCAGTAAAACACATCTGATAAGAAATCGCTGCAAGGTTTTAAGCAACTCAAGCATTTTCTGTTGCGATTATGTGGCTAAATTATTTGAAGTAATGACAATATCCATGGTTTTAATTTGCTATAAAACAGTTTTGAAGGCTTTACAGTGACATTTATTCTTTCCTTCTTGCCAAATGCCATAATGAATGAACTTTCAAACCACCAAATTAGTATTTCTAGCTAAAAATGACTAGTATTTCTAGATAAAAATGCCGTCTTTATATTATTTCTTTCCGGGAACCCTTTGATACTTTAACTGACTCTACATGGGGAAAAAACATAATAGTATCATGCTTACTGGGATTTTCTTTCTTGGACAACTCCATCCTCTGCTTCCACCAGTAGAACCCTCCTCATAGCTGTAAAAGCCCAACCCTAATCTGACATCTAGGGGGTTATTTGTTAAAGTCAGAATGCCAAAAATAAAAAAAATAAAATAAATAAAATTTTACTATAAAATTTGAATTTTTAGAGGGAAAAAAACTTTTTGGAATGTATTAAATCCCAAGGGTATTAAAAGTCTGAATAAAAAAAGTACTCCTACTCAGACCTGCTGAGTTCATGTAGAAGTCAATGGGAGAAGCCCCAAAGATCACCAGATCTGTGATGGGTCTCATACAATAATCCAAAGATTTTGTGTTTTTCGGGCAAAAATCTGAGGTTTTTTGCACACCTGAAATGTTTGGAAAAAATATATTGATAAATAAAGGAGGAAACCCCATGCAGATTTGGTCAGAGTAGTTTTCCGATATATGATATTTTCGGATTTTGATAAATAAATGTCCATTTTTCCTTTCCCTTTTTTTGCATGTTCAACTCCGTCGGCATCATAATTCCACAACTATACAAAGAAAGAAATTCCTGGTACAGAATCTTTGAGTTCAAACAGGATTTGAGCAGCACACACGTGGTTCCCCTTTCTTGTTCATTCGGGTGCACCTCCCCCAGTGTCCTTCACTGGAACACACTGATCACAAAAACGGGCAGCACTCCAAAGTAAAAATGCCTTTATTTCTTATTTACAGGGCAGCATATATATATGTTTCGAGCCTGCCACGGATCTTTGAGTTCCACAAATTATAACAGAAAACCAGGGACTAAAATAGAAAAGATTTATAAAAAAAAAGTTAGGCTTTGACTTGATGATTAATGAGCTTCAAAAAGCTCTAGGAAGCCTTTCTTCAAAACAAGTTAAAATGGTTTCTGGATCTTGAGGGCAAAATACACTCATGCTATATAAAAACGCTTGCACATACTTTTACAGAAGCATATTTATCAATAAGAATATCAATACCCTCAGTTCACCCTAGTCTTAAGAATCATTCTCCAGACTTGGGGCTCTATGCACCCACAAATTACAAAGTGTCCAATGCAGGAAGAAGCTAAGAAGACAAGACCTAAGGCTCCAGCCTCATGAACTGCAGAGAACAAATCTCAGCAAATCAAAATGACCTATAAGTACAGGGATAAACGCCCTTGATTTTATATCTAATAGAAGTAGAAGATTCTGAAAAAAAAGCGTAGGAGCTTGGCATAGGAGAGAGAACTGTCTTTCTATACCTAAAAGACAAGGGGCACATGTTTGAAGATAGCAAGGCACATATTTTGGATAAAGAAGACCGATGGTTTGAACGAGGCGTGAAAGAGGTGAACCATGTCATGGTAGAGAAACCCTCCCTGAATAAAGGTGGGGGGCCTTCGACACCACCTGTCTGATACATACAATGCTGTTCTCACATCTGTACCCCAGTGGTTTCAGAACACATCACTCATCCATTCATGCATGACACATTGGTAATCCTATCATAGTAACTACACAGAATCAACACCTCTGTAAACTTCAGATGCCACCTCTTTGAAGAGTTACAATGTGCCATTGTGATTGGATTAGTGGAGGATTTTATATGCCGAGAACTTCCTATACCAGTCAGTTGAACTGAAGAAGCTGCTCGGATGAGTAGTGAAACATCTTCAATGATTACTCAGCAAGTCCAGTTTGTTTTTGTTTTTTTTTTATAATTACTTCTATTAGATATACCATGACCTGAATGAATGAAAATCTTCATAGTCATTGATTTTATTGTGTGTGTGTTTCTATAACCAAAAAACAAAAGTGATGGCAAGTTCATTGCAATAGTTCTGTATCCCTATGTTTTAAATGCACCAATTTTTCGAACATGCAAGATCATAGACTGGCAGTACAGTAAAAATGCCACCCTAGTTAATTGTTGCCTCTAGTAAGCAATTAATAATGGGAGTTGGGGGGGGGATTGGACCACCTGATGGTAACAGCCTTAGAAAAGAAAAAAAAATGCACTTTCATTTGCAGGTCATGTACAGTATGTTTTCAGTAGATTTACAGTAACTGTCCTAACTAAAACTTTTTGTTTTTTTATGTGCAATGTTTGCTTACCCACATTTCTTGTTCATAAAGGTTTAACCCTTTTACGGCATATAATGTTTAATTGATTCCACATTTCTTGTTGCCTCTTTGATTAATGCTAACAATAAATATTACAACTCATGGCATAGATCAAATGACCACCAGCTCTAAGAGGGTAAACTGTACATTCGTTATTATTTACAGTACTATTGGGCAAAGTGCTATTTTTGATAGGTAAAAAATCTGAAATTAATCATTTCAGCACAGCATTCTTAATGAATCATGATCATAAACTGATTGTTTTTGGTCATTTATGGAATATTTTCCCAAAAATTACAAAACAATCTTCCTTAGTGTAAGCAATCTATATAACCGCAATGATTAATACTCTATTTCTAAATACAAACATCTAGAGAATGTTAAAAAAAATCTTTTGTTTGAGCAATAAACTATGCCATTTTACTTACGATTAGTTTAAGAGAAAATAATGGAAGCCACACTTTTAGAGAGAGAGTTTCTTCCATCTGAAAGGGGAACTCCACGCAAACATAACTTAAGGTTTTTAAAAAGTAAAATGCACACTTTTCATGGTTTAAATGGTTCGGAACAGTTCCCTAAGCTTAGCCCACTGCCCTCCTGCTTATCTGTCGGACTATTTTGAAGAGCTGGTTGACTACTGTTACTTTGTTTCAGCAGCCATCTGTCCTTAGCCTGCATCCTCCAAACCTCACAATTCCCTGTACACGTGATTTCAATAAGGAATGGAACGTCACGGTGCAATGCATTGTGGGTTATGTAGTTCCTGCATGCTGTCTGTAAGCTGTGGAGAAATTATAATTTGTAGCATCAGGATTTTTTAGCCAGGATTTCAAATGATCCAGAAAGAGAAGAACTGTTAAACAGCTTGATTTCAGCATTAAAACAAGTCAATTATTCATACCTTTTGAAGAAACAGGTAATTGTGATGAGTATATTGGGGAGTTCTGTGTTATATGGGCCTCTTTATCAAATTTTGGTTTGGAAGAAGGAGTTCCCCTTTAACTCAAACGTGAGTCTCTTGAAGACGCTTGAAATAGCAATAAAAACTTGAGAACTTACTGTGTATATATATATATATATATATATATATATATATATATATATACAGTATAGTCTGTCATATTAAAATAAATAAGGCTCAAATATGTAACATATGCAGTTAAAACATCCGCTCCCAGTGAATGTTTCCTGAAGACTTCCTAGAAAAATAGAGAGAGACAATTCAATCACAAGTTAAGTTTCATTAGACAGACCGGTATTGCTCACTATCTCCAAAAAGAAAATATAAGAGCAAAAAATGAACTTCAAAGAGCAATGTATTCAAATAAAAATATGGAGCCAAAAACATCCCTTCAATCAGAAAAGCACATATCTTTCCACTTAGACCCCACTGATGAATTTTGTGCCTGGAGTGACTTAAAGAACAAATTGTTATTCTTTACTCTATTGACTCTTGTGTTCAATTGGCCATCCAGACATTCCTTACCCCCACATCTTAAATATACACACTTTCATCATGTTAAAGGATTTCAAAGGCACTTGATACATTAAAAAAAAAAAGTTCCTCCTTTGGTTCCATACCTTAAGAAGGAGTATACCCCTCATTCAACATGAGCTCAAAAAGAGGAGTTGAGTTTGGTTTGCAAAGTATAGGGAAGAAAGTGGTATCAGTACTATAACCCTTCCTGTGTAACACAGGTTTTGTATACAGGTAAAGATCCAGAAAGCTCCAAATTAAAGAAAGACCATCTCCCATTGACTCCACTTTATAAAAATAATACAAATTTTTAAAAATGATTTTCTCTGTAATAATAAAACAGTAGCTTGTACTTGATCCCAACTAAGATATAATTCATCCTTATTGGAAG
The DNA here is from genome assembly GCA_024363595.1 of Xenopus borealis. Classification (NCBI taxonomy): domain Eukaryota; kingdom Metazoa; phylum Chordata; class Amphibia; order Anura; family Pipidae; genus Xenopus; species Xenopus borealis. The sequence goes on from CM044445.1 coordinate 11,494,905, forward strand.
CAAAACCAGCCTATTGGGTTTATTTCCTGTTTAAATGACTTTCTAGTAGACTTGTGGTATGAAGATCCAAATTACCGAAAACCACAGGTCCTGAGCATTCAAGATAACGGGTTCCATACATTTAGATTTAGATTTAGATTTAGAATGGGGGTTTGGTCACCCATTATTGCTACTCATCATTGTCTTTATGTACCTTGGGATGTACAGCTTCTTGCTCTCCCTCCCCCTATATTCTTACATGCGTAAGTCTTTTTTTCTTTTATCCTTTTCCTTAGCCCTTACTACTATCTAGTTTTTCATTTCCATCTCATCATGTCTTCTTATATTTTCTCATTCATTTGTTTTATTAAGGCTCAAATTTTTTTTCTCCTTCTTATATCTCCTTCAATTTCCCTTGTCTCCTGGTATCTTGCCATATGTGACAGAAGGAGGGGTATGCCTAATGATTCACATTCCTCATATTATTACAGCTCTCTGGCCTCATGATTCCCCAACTCTGTAACATGTGGGGCTATAGAAACATATGGACAAACTGCAGCTGCATTGCGAGTGTAGGAACACCTGGCAGATATCATTAGGAGAAAAATATGCACTAAAATCTAAAAAAAAGAGAGAAGGCAGTAAGCTACTGTCTAGAACAATATCGTTTATTTGTGCTTGCATGGAGGAGCTGATACTCTCACATAGCAATTACCAAATAACACTAAGATCTGTGGATAAAAAATATACCTTGTACCTCATTGATGTGATCTTCTGTGCAGTAAGGAAACCATTTACATTCTGTTCCTTTCATCATGTATTCAAGATTAATATAATACTGTTAAATTTTAATTCACTGCTATGCTTGTATTTGTAAGGTGTATATTAATTAAGTGCAGGATGTTGCATCCTTGCAGCAGGATCTGGGTAAACTGGCAATTTAGGTGGCTAAGTGGCAGATGAGAATCAATGTTAACACATTTAAGGTAATAAACCTGGAATGGGAAAACCATATATTCCCTTAATGTATACACCATTATTGCATTAGGCAAGTCCTTGATGGAGAACGAAGAACTAAGATTTTGCATTTTAAGGGGTATCTGCAAGAGGAGAGGGTCTCCAGTTCTCCAGTATGTAAATGGGATATACTTGCAGTCCAGAGATGGTCAACTAAGCTGGTAAAGAGTTTGGCCAAGTTGGGCTTGTTTACACTGGGGAAGAGGAGCTTAAAAGGATACATGGGAAAACATGTTAATGGTGCTGCTCCAGTAGACTTCTGCACTGAAATCCATTTCTCAAAAGAGCAAACAGATTTTTTTATATTCACTTTTGAAATCTGGCTAGACATATTGTCAGTTTTCCAGCTGTCCAAAGTCATGTGACTTTTTAATAATATCCAGTTTAAAGTACTGGAGGCCAAAAAGGCACGGCATATTCGAGATGGTGCTTGATTCATAATACAGGTCAATTCTAGCTTAGGTTATTTTGATTGAAAATGGAATAGCATTGGAATAACAAAATATTTTAAGACTAAATGAACTAAATGAACTTGGAAAGAAGCTTCAGAAGTCATAGAAAAGGCAATGAACTAAAGCATTTTGAGTAATAACATTCATATTTCCTAATAATATAGAAATGCTGCATGCCATTAAACTCAAACTATATAATTTATGTCTTGCTGTCAGCATGCATGCTTGCACTGGTCTTTTTCATTCCTTCACAGCAAGGAGATTTGAAAGCCCTCCTCTAAATTACAAATCATCTCCAGGCAAGTTGCTATACCTGCAACTGAATACACATATGGAATCCGTATACTGCAATGAGATAATCTTCTCTTTTCCAGAGATAAGCCTAAAATATATTTATTTTTATTTTTATTAATTTTATGCTTTTTATCACCACTAGTCTTATACAAGCAATACCTACATTTTTGTGCCCTTATCGTAGTGGAAAATAGAAATATATGGAAAAAATAACTATATGAATTAAGGGGACTAAACCTTGAGTTTTTTCTGGTTGTGTTTTTAAAGGGAAAAACTTGAATTATTAGAGGAGAAAAACCATTTTTAGAGATTTATTATAATTCCAAAGCTTCTAAAAATCCTAATTTAAAAATATGCCATCTAAAACCTGTCGAGGTCATGTAGAAGTAAATGGCAAGTGTTTCTGAAGATGTTTTACATTGTGATCTGCACTGGTTTTCATACAATAATCCAAAAATAGTCTGGACTGCACACAAGGGTCAATGGTAATAATAGTATTTTTGAATCACCTGAACAAATGTATATAAAAAATTATGTTGGGCTTTATGATTCCCTAAAGAAAAAAATTATATAGTATTGTAAATACAGTTTTCATGCCTTTTTATTGTTCACATATTACATTTACAGAAAGATTGCTTATCTATAAAACCCCAGAACCAGGCATTCTGGTCCCATACATAAATAAGCGCTAACATACCACTGGTACATTGCCCTTCTTGACCATGTATGGGCAACATCCACAAGCCTCCCCCCCCCCCAAGACTTCCTCTTGTCGGATGTTCCAGCAGCTGATGATCAGATACCCACATGTTTACCATTTGGTCAGTTAACAAAGTAAATCTAGAAAAGAGTACTTTGTCCCACAAGAATTATGATGATTGTGGTGCCCAGGGCTGTGCACGGGCGACATCACACCACGCTGGGCATGTGAAGTCGGCACACCAGGAACGCCATGAAAATTCAAAATAATAAGACAACAGGGTCATGGGTTCAATGCCCAATGATAGCATTGGCTATTGGAATTCCTTGGCTACCGCAAACTTGGGTTTGACCCTAAAGATTCCTCCTAGGTTCGGACTTCTCCTTGCTTGGAGCAGTTATGACCCTAACCGTTTTTTCCCAGTTTCCTGCCAGACCAGTACAACTCTTTTTTGACAGCTTTATTTTGTATTACAAATAAATATATTGCATGCATATCAATTGCCCTGAAAACTCTTAAGTGTCAAATAATGTATTATCATTGGTGGAGTAAGTTTTTTTTTCATAAACTGCAGGTATTGAAAAACTAAAATTTCCCAACCAAGGCTATGATAAATAAAACTGTCTGTATGTTCCAGGCCATATGCTAGTGCTTAGTACAATGGGCTGTATGAGATAATGGAACTGCTGCATAGCAGACATTATCCTGAAACCTCTGGGAAGTATTACAGTTTGTAAGAGACTTCCTGGGGGTGATATACAGTAGGGTAGATATTTAAACACATATGTTCCAGTAAACATATGAACCAACGTCCTCATTCATAGAAGAGAGAATGTTTTGCTAGAAGGCTAGTTTTTCATCCCCCACCTGTGTGTATGGCTACAGAGTAAGATCCCTAGTAGAGATCAAATCTCCACATTCCAAAGTTACAGCTATCGATTTCAAAAGAGATACCGTGTTTTTTTTTTTTAATAAGAAAATTTTAAAATGAACTTAAGCACCTTCAAATGAAACCCATCCAGTTAAATAAAAAGCAGACTACACGCACTTCAAATAGATGCCTAGAACACATCCTCCCTGTATAATTGCATTTATAAATTTCACCAGGGGCTAATATACTGGACTGGAAAATTACCCATAGAATACATATCAGAAGAGAAAGTCACTGATAAAAATATTGAACTTTTGAGAGAGGCTGAGAGGCTTGCACACAAAACTGTGGCTTCCGCTGCCTCCAGTATACAGAAGGTTTTCACATTTTATTCTAATAAATAAATTGAGACTATACATTTATTGCACATGTGCATTACAAACCAACAATACAAAATATTTATTTCCAGTCCACAAATGCTATTCCATAACACCGGGATAATAAAATAGTAACTCTACCTTTGGGAAGAGCTGCAAATAGTGGATACTGTATCTTTTTTACACTATCCTATCCCCACATCAACACAGACAAATCATGTGTAATCTTTGCTAAAAGCTACACATGTCCAATAGGGAGTCCTAAGAAATTCGATGCATAGTCCTTCTTATACAGACCGAGAGAAGTGGAACATGCTATCAAGTGGAATGAGTAAAGAGAAGCAGGACATGGAGGTGCCATGACTGTGAACCCCCTGAAGTAGAGGAGTAGCTCAGAAAATAAATAATATTTTGGCTTCTTTATATTTTATATATGGGGGTGCAATGAATTTTGGGGGGTAAAGACTGATGAATAAAAGTTATTTATTTAAATATTGATACAAAATCCAAAAGAGCATCTTTTATAGTAGGTCCCTCACTTAACTGACAGCCAATATGTTGTCATATAGCATGTTCATAAACTTGTATGCTATTCCTGGCTTGGTTTTGCCATTACTCAATTCAGTGTTTGGATAATGGAAATCAGCCATGTATCTTTTTTTACGTTTGTAAAAATTATTATTAAAATGTATTTCTATAGCGCCAACTTATTTCGTAGCGCTGTAATATTTCGTAGCAAATCTGTCTAGTTTTGTGAAAAAAAAATCACAAAATTAATTGAAGTCGACTGCAAATAATGTTTTTCTGCGCACAACCGTTTTTTCTCACTTCAAATGCATTCAAATCAATGTCTGTCTCTGCGACAATTTTGTCTTGGCGACTTTTTTTGTAGCAGTGAAATTTTGTACAGCGGATTTTTTGCCGCAGTTTCATGGAAAAATATGCCGATGCTGAATTTTGCCTCAAATCCATGCCTGGTGAAAAATTTGCTCATCACTAAAAGTAATGGAATAATAATAATAGCATTAACTTAAGAGCCAATGATAATGTATTTAGTAAGTTAATTCCATCAGAAGTGTCCACCCAAAATGCCTCTTTGCTATTTCTTTTCAAACAGGTGAACACATTGCTGTAGGTTTATCCAATCTAGAGGGAACTTATGTTGACTTATGTTGCTGTATTTGGGCCAAGAAGTCCTGTATAATGTTTTGAAACACTTCAATTTTTGGCCTGGGAACAAATTTCATGAACACTTTTACATAAATGGGGAGTCGTGGAAATAAAATGTCTGAAGTAGAAATTTGTTGGAATTAAGTGTTTTAGTTGAAGCAGAATTCTATAAATAGGAAAATTTGTCAATTTGACCTAATTTGCCCAGTTTTACTACTTGTTTAGAAACTGGGAACAAGAACCCTGTATAAAAAGTGTCGAACTAGTAATGTTAATTACACTGACACACTTTGACAGTTTCCTTCTAAGTAGATATTAGCTATTTATATGCTTCAAAATATTTCCAGAGGGATAGACAAATACAGTCGTTGTCTGTGTAGTCTATGTAGTAATGGAAACCTCCTCGAAGTTGCTAAATATTAAGGCAATCTCAATACTTTTAATAGCATTTCAACAAGTCTAACACAATTATCGACAGGTAGGAAAATTTCAATCATATTTGCTTAGGAGTTTTATAAATAAATGGACTTTTAGGAAAGGAGGCTGAAGTGAAATATTTTAGTCAACTGTAAAGTTCTCTATAAATAGAGGCATTTTTTATAATAATGGCTGCAGTAAAATTAATTTATTAACTGCAGTTTTTTAAGCCTGACCCTATTTTTGTTATATGAGGAAGGGTAAAGGTTAAAAGGAGAAAACCCCCATAAAAAACATTGAGTCCCATTTATTAATCACGGTCAAATTTGAGTGGTTTTTAAGACAATTACTAATAAAAATAGGTTGAATAAGATTTTTTTGTGGGTTTTAAATTTTATAAGTAAATGAATTTTTGAGTTTCAGAGAAATTAAAAAAACACTTTTTAAAAAAATTATTCCAGAGATCTGGTTAGCCAAGCAAAATAAACTTTACTTACACCATATCAATTACAGTGGAACCTCAATTTTACATCCCCTGATTTTAAGTTTTCTCTCATTTTACATTGTTCTTTTGTCGTCCATCTATATATTATGCATAATACATTTCCCTGATTTTACATTTTCCTGGAATTAACACAATTTTATTCTGGTCCCCTGAAAAATGTAAAATGGGTGTTCTACTGTATTTAAATTTTGATAAATTATGAAATTTACAATCACAGCAAGCAGGCGTTTGACATTCTGTGGACACATTAAATCAAGCTTTGAATCACCAAAATATCTTGTGTATACACCAGAATGGGGGGGCATGCCCATGCCCAGACTACACAATTATAGACTGTGAGGAGGGAGGAAGAATATGAGGAGCCCAGTGACATCTTAGAAGTTCAGTTTGGTAACGTCCTTTCTGTATACCTAATGCATAGAGGTGAGGCAGGCAATATATAATGACAGCTGAGAGATGTTTTAATAAAAAAAGAGAATTTGGGTTTCATGTTCAATTGCAAAAGGACTTGTATTAGACAGCTTTTTATTTCTGGGTGACAGGTCCTCTTTAAGATCCTATTCTCAAGCGTAAAAATACCAACTTGGCCAGTAATTCTACTTAACTAAGACTTTCCAAACCTTTACCAGCTTAGTTGCCCTTCTTTTGAATCTCTCTAATTCAATAATATCCAGTTTGAGCACTGGAGACCAAAACTGCCCTTCATATTCAAGATTGGGCCTTACCAGTGCTTTGTATAGGAGAACAATAATCCTCATTTGCCAACTCTCTATACCCATTTAATACAGCAAACATTGTTTGCCTTTGCAGCTACTGACTAGCATTGAGAGTCAAGAGTTTATTGTCATTTCCAGTGATGGACTGGGACACCAGGGGCCCACCCAAAAACATTAGATCAGGGGCCCACACAAAATCCTTAGATCAGGGACCCAACCAAAAACCTTAGAGCAAGGGCCTACTAAAAAACCTTAGACCAGGGGCCAACTCTCAGTACTATTATCCTTCCTCTCCTCATTCATCCTCTATTTTCCTAGTCTCTTTTCTTTACATGCTGTAAGCTATTATTCCATCTATTTAGCCTCTGTTCTCACAGAAATATGGAATGGCCATGAAATAGGTCAAATGTTTAACAGCATGAGGGCCCACTGACACCTTGGCCCACCAGGAGTTTTCCTGGTATCCCTGTGGGGATACACGTTGTACAGTACACAGTGAAACGAAACAACGTTCCTCTAGGACCACGGTGCTACACACAACATAGACAAAAAGTCCAAGTGCAAAAATGTGCAACTACTGCAAGACAGGACAGTATAGTGCAGGGACAGGACAAGACAGTGCACCCTCAGCAGGTGTAATATGTAAAGTAAATAATGCTAAACGTCTGACATGATGAGTGTGTCGTGATATGATAGTAGTAAGAACATGATAAAGTGCAGATGTGCTCATAGAGAACAATTGTTTCCAATGACTATTTATACAATGGTGTACAGTGGCTGTGTAACGTTGGGGTATATAATAAGGTCAGATGGAATGTGTGTGTGTGGGAGATCTGTCTGGTCCCTGACTATTCAGGAGCCTTATGGCTACAGCTGACTTTCCAGATTCTAGAACACTTCCTGAAGGAAACAATATTTGGTTAATTATTCAGGGTCTGAACACTGTAGTTGATGATAAAGTTGTTTGAGGTCCTATGGGGAGATTTGCATGAGCCCTATGGGGGAAGGTGGTTAGGTCAATGTGTGGTTAGAATATTGTAATATGATAGGAACTGAAGTTTTATATACGGTCCAAAGTAATTTTCTTAATGGGTTTCTTGGAAAAAATTGCTACATGAATTAAAAGAAAACAGTACTACAGCTTTCTCACTGGTCATTTATTTATTAAAATAGTCAGTTTTGTTCCAACATACCTTTAAGCCGCTTTATGTCATTAACCAGATTGGTATAAAAAGCTGAACACTAGCATATTGGGTCAATTTAAATCCTAACATTGTCAACACACTGCATACTAAATGCCTGTTGGGAAAGGATAATACCTTTCTATCTGTCAAATAGCGAATGTATATAATTAGAGTTAAACATATGTCCCACTCAAAACCGTGTTTCTTATTTCCAAACCTACACTATGTTGCCAATATAATACTTATTTATTCTCCCTAAGGAAAGTCGCTTACTTAAGCTATTGCCAAATTCCTATTCATCTGTGAATCTGGGATTCATTTCATGACAGCTGATAGAAAGACGCAATATACTCTGACAACGAGTTTAGATTTCAAGGCCAAGAACATTTCATAATCTGTCAAAAAAGCATCTGTGGAAAGCAACCTGGGGCAGGATTGAAAACATGTCACAAATATTCTGAAATAAAAGGAATGCAGTGAAAAAGAAAGGTAGTTACACATGCAAGGTTTTTCAGAATAAAGGAACGAATAAAGGAAAAAGGTTGGGAAGTAGGACTAAAGGGGTGGTTCATCTTTAAATTAACATTTAATATGTTCAAGAATGTTTAATTCTAAGCAACTTTTCAACTGGCCTTCATTTTATTCTTTTTTTTAGTAGTTTTTGCATTATTTTCAAATGGGAGTCATTGACCCATCTAAAAACAAATGTATTGTTATTTCTACTATGCAGGCTATCTCTTATTCATATTCCAGTCTCTTATTCAAATGAGTGCATGGTTGCTAGGTTAACTTGGACCTCAGCAATCAGACCCCTAAAATTGTAAACGTTTTACTGCTGAATAAAAAGCTAAAAAAGTCAAAAGCCACAAATGATTCAAGATGAAATTCAATAGCAAAATACCACTCTCTGCATCATGATAAAAGTTCACGCAAAGGCGAACAAGCCCAGGGGTGGGCTACAAAAAATATTTGTATAATTTGCTATATCTGATTGAAATAAATGTATTTTATACCTTTAATAAGACATAGCGGAGAAGGGGTAAGTGTTTTTGTGGATAGCAAACTTGGTAATGGCAAGCAATGCCAGTCTCTCTAGATTATACAATGCAGTTCTGGTCTAGAGTACTTAAAGACCATATTAACGAAATGGAGAAACTCCATAAAAGGGGCAATACATTGATAAAGAATACTGGAGAAAAGGTGCAGAAAGTGGTAGATTATAATTATGAATATACAAGGACAATAGAACTCCAGGGCCTCTAATCAGATTAAAAGAGAGGAATTCTTGACTATTTTTTTTTAAATAAAGGTTTTTATAGTGAAAGCTTGTAGAATTCTCTTCTCAAAATAGTTGCACTGGCCAGTCCTTTGTATTGGAAGTGTTGGGTTTCTTTTTAGAAAGTAAGAAAATATTGGGTGACTGAACATTGCTCTTAGTTCAAAGTTTATCCAGGGACTGGTCCTATTACCATCAGGAAGGATTTTTTTTCCATCTCAAGTTATTGAGGGGCCACATATGGGTTGTTTTGCCTTCCTCTGGATCAACTAACAGTTAAGCAGGTTTCAACTGGACAAAAAAGTTGAACACAATGGAAATATGCTTTTCAATCTTATCAGCAATGACGCTATTTTGTATTCCATTTGGCACTGAGTAATGTATACTTTATATTCCTGGACTTCTGACCTTGCCTGAACCTTTGATCTTGAATCCTTGCTGCCTGCCTATAGTAACACTGCCTGAATTCTGACTACGATTACTTCTGATCCCTTTGGTTACCGCAAACTTGGGCTTGACCCTAAAGATTCCTCCTTGGTTCGGACTTCTCCTTGCTTGGAGCTGCTATGACCCTGACCGGTTTTTCCCAGTTTCCTGCCAGACCAGTACAACCCTTTTGACAGCTTTATTTCGTATTACAAATAAATATATTGCATGCATGTACATCATTTTTTTTCTTTTCTGTTTTTCAGAACTTTGTTTTGACATCACATTTCCAACAGCATACATATTTGTGAAAAAGGTGTGATTCATATCTGTATAAACAGATACATTTATTGTCAATACTGGGCCACACAATAAAATCATTTTAGGACCCAAAACACTTTACATTTCCAACTACTTTATATTGAAATTGCTCACCAGGGCCGCACTGGACTATGTACACTGCTTAACACCCCACCCTTTGAAGAATTTGTTTCCCTACTGTTAGCCTCATGTTTTGGTAAAAATAACACATCATACTGACCCATATTAGCATATATATATATATATTAGACCATCACCCGAATGCTACGTACATCAAAAAAGCATCTCATGATGTAGCTGTATAATACCCCACCACATTTATTTCTAGGCTTTGATGCATGGCTCCCTGGATTATTAAATCATTTAAAAAATCCAGTTTTCTGGCCCACTTCTGCCACTGCCAAACCTCAACTGAGCATGTGCATACCTCAAGAATATGTTCAGTCTCTTGATCTTAAAGTATGAATGTTCTTCTCTTCTTGATTATCCTTTTCCCCTCACTTCAGTTGGCTAGCATTGTACATGATATTGTAGCCTTTACAAAGGCCTTTTGACTACATGTGATTGTATCTTTACACAGCAGAGTCTTTCATTTCAAGCATGACCTACATTTTTATCTTTTTTAAGTGCCTACTTACAGCATACTTAAAACATTTATCTTTAGCAAGACCACATGAATACAATTAATGTGGAAAATGCACCCCAACAATGTATGTAAACCTATGATTGATGGGCATTTGTCTGGGGTCAAGTTGCCATAGAGCACACTATGTTTAATAACTGGAACACTGCGGCATTTATTTTATTATTAATGTTAACAATTTTCAGCGACGTAGGAAATGCAGCCCCACGTGTGAATAGGCGCAGGCGAATTACAGTTTAACGGGTGCGATACATAGGCAAGCAATTCAGGGAGATTAGTCGCCCCAAAGAAGTGATTAGTCACCAGGCGACTAAACTCCCTGAATCTTCCTGTGTGGTCTAGCACTTAAGTGTTAATCTTTAATTAGCATAACCGGGACATAACAATAAATACCTTGACAGATCAAACATCTCCAAACCAACTGATGTTGAAGTTTTAACCATTTCTGTTTGTATACCATAATTCCCTTATCGCCAATATTTAATTCTATTTATTACAGTATATCCATTGTAGCTTTTACATTGCATTGCTCGCAGTATTGCTTGTTTCATGAACATCATATGCTTTTACTGAAACCTTTGAATTTGAAATAATGCACATGCATGAAACGACTTGCTTTTAAAGTGGTGTGGCTCCTATTTTATAAATTATTATAGAATTTGCTATGTCCTTGTGTAACCTCACACAAGTCTCTGTGGTTAGACTTTCAGTGTTGTTTCAAAGTATTCGCAGAATTCCTTGCCACATCAAGGTCTCATAATATGGAAGTGACCTTGCACTTTCTTGTTTGTTGGGTTTTCATGATACCATAAGTACATGTTTGAAGTCTCTGTATGCCTTAAACCTAAATATTAATAATAACCCCAAACTTTCAATTATTTCTGCAAACTAATAACTGGATTGAATTCAAATGGGGCACTTTTATACCTTGTTTAAAAATAAAAACCATCAAAAATGCAGGTGCTCTTTCCCAACTATATCTGTGAGCTTTGATCCTCTAGGTATGCCAGGATCAGCATAATGAAAATTGCTTAGGGTTCTTTTCCAAACACTCTTGCAATTTTCATTCAGTATTTATTTTTTTCAGTTTCAGAGCAATTTTAAGTTTTTATTAACTGCCAGTTATGATATATTTTGTAAAAAAAAGTGGCACCTGCTACTCGGTTATTCTCTGACTATTCAGCTGTAGTTGTACAGTCAAAGATGAAAAACAGAGACTCTCCAGGCAAGAGATCAGCAGCCTCAAATTATATTTCCAATCATCTTACTGAGCAGAACAAAATCAGAACCCTTGTGGGTTTCCTGCAGAAAAATCTGCAGTTACAGGAACTAACCAGCAATATAATTCATTAAATTGGCAGTTTGTTAAAACTTAACTTTCAAACTGACCAACCATTTTCAAACTGGCCAACCGTTCGGTTTACGAGTAGCGCAATAGACTGCTGACGGGTGGGTCGGAAGAAAATCTGACCTTCCTGATATCGTGTCCAGATATCGGTCAGGAAGACCTGTTGGAAGCCCCCATACACAGGCCGATAAGCTGTCAAATCGGTCTAAATGACCGTGTATGGCCAGCATAAGCTTTAAATTTAAAATTTTCACCAGTGGTAGAACCTGACTCATAAACCAAGACTTGAGATAAATAAAATAATTGTGCTAAAAAGTTGTAACTGGGAAAAAAAAATCACAAATAAGAACAAAAATTCACAATTTGCAATGTTCTTCATTGAACGGTTACTACATTGGTAGTTCAACTGGGAATTGTGCATTTGTAAGACCTGCTTGAACATGGCATGTTTTATGGTGCAAGTTAACTTTAATCAGTTTTTAATAACCAGTTATAAAAGGATGATGTAAAAAATGACTTTACTACTGGAAGTGCCTACACAACTGAAGGAAGTCCTTTTTCCTGTTACACCAGGAAATAATAATAATCAATGCATTAAAAAGCATTATTACAT
>CM044445.1:11513657-11528234 GCA_024363595.1 Xenopus borealis
GGGTGGCCTCTTGTTGTTTAATCCGTGGGGAAAAAAATACTGAATGATCCAAGATAAATCCATAACTGAATTTTAAACTATTATCTGCTGAGATGATAATCCCACAGTTTGTGAAGATGAATTAAATGCATTTAGATGGCCCGTTCAGCAGAATATTTGGAGGCTTGTATTGGTTGCACTGTGGTTATTTCCAAACGGAAAAAATACCATAAGCTGATGTGTTATTCCACTTGTTGTTCTGCACTGGCTGTCCCTGGATCAATGTTTTCTATTGTTTTTGTAAGTCGGAAATGTATGGTATGCAGAGTTTTTCCATCTTCCAGCTTTATTACTGAAATATATTTTAACTGAATGGACTGGATGTTTTCCATGAGTCGCTACTTGTTCCAGGTTTACAGGGGTGTATCTCCTGGCATAAACTTATAAACTGAAGTGTATTGGCAGAACAAACATGCACATAAGGCAAAGGATTAACTGTATTCAACATACAGAGGCTAAGTAAAGTCTTAATACAATGCTTTTTGATATTTCCCTGTATCCTCAGGCCAATTGGGTAGATTTCAGTGAATATTGTGACATGGGACACAAGTACCCCATTGGGTTTTTGGATGCCATTGTTAACATGGAATTGTTTCTCTTTAAAGAACGAAGCGAACCACATTTTGCTAAGAACAAGCTCAAACTGCTGTTGCTGAAGTGCCAGAAATAAAATCAAAATAGCAATAAACCTAAATACACTACTGCATACCCATATTAATATTATTATTCTAGAAGCTTCTCTCCACTATGAAGCATAATAACAAATTAAGTCATCTTGAGATAGTTGCTATTATGTGTATGTATGCCTTGTTGGGGTTCCATACTATCATGAATATATTGAGATGGAATTACGGAGCTAAGATTAGAGTGCTGCATCTGGAAAATAACCTTTTCAGCTGTTGTCTGACCCAAACTGCCTACCATCAATACAGTGAATGTCCAAAAAAAAAAAACGGATCCAGTACCTTGTCTGTTCTAATGGGGGCCATATGATTGTCAATTGTACCTGACCAATTGGCCTGCGGGACCCCATTCCTCTTTCATTTTCTAATCTGCATGTACACCCACCAACACCACCTCTTGCGCCTTTTTCATCCTTAAGCCTGTCCTCTGTTTCTGCTTAAATGAAGCTGGAGGTGCACGAGTATGCCCCTTAGTGCTCACTTAGGGGCAAATTTACAAAATTCGTGTGAAAAGATCAAATTCAATCGAATACCGATCGTACGATTTTTTCGGAGGATCGAATATGCAAATTCGATCATCGAATACCGAATATTCGAATTACTGAATAGATAGAATTATCGAATATTCGACCATTCGATGATCGAAGGATTTTAAATTTTAAATTTCTTCGAATGCCTACTTCGCCAGATTGAACCTACCGAATACCAATAGAAGCCTATGGGAACCCCCCCCCCACCCCCCCACAGGCTTCTTTTACAAACACCTGCTCAAATACCATTTGTACGATTGAACGCCTCGATTGTTCGAATCATACAAATTATTCGAAGGCTCGAAGGAAAAAGTACTTTTATTTTCGTGAAACGATCGGTATTCGATCGTACGATTTCATCGAGAAATCTTATATCGAGTCAAAAGATAGCCTAGAACTATTTGATAAGCATTCGATAGTCCAATGCTTTTCAAATTTCGAATAGATTTGAGGGATTTTAAGGGAGTTTTAGTAAAGTTGCCCCTTAGTGTCCTGTAAAATCTGGCACAAGGAGTGTAGTGCAGCACTAGGAGGCATATACGAGCCCTATCCTTACCACTTGCTATGGGGGGGGCACCTATGTGCCTCCCAACCCTCACAAATACAGTGCTGATTAACATAGTCATGTTCGGTGTCCCAAAACCCAGAACAAGACCCAAGGTTCCAGTCAGGACTCACGTTTCTGCTTATAACTGCCGCCTTTCAACACATGGGATGAGCCCTTCTCTACTCAGATGTTACCAGGTCTTAAAGTGAGAGAACCACAGCCAAGATTCTGGACAAGTAAGGGAGCAAGAACAGGTGACAGGAGGAATGGAGAATGCGTAAGCATTGTCATGGGAAGTGTAGTCCATAAACAGGCAATGGTCGGTTCAGGCAGCAGACAGGAGTGGTCAAGGACAGGCAAAGGTCAAGTTACAGTAAATCAACCAAGAATCGCACCCAAGAACTATCTAGAAAAGACTACTTTGGGCATGGAAAAAACAGACAAGGCGCCATGGAAAAAACAGACAAGGCGCCATTAAACATTTGAATTTCTCGCTAAGAGCAACAGCGTCAGGCACGCTTAATAAAAGAATGCACACATCAAAATGAAGAGAACACATCCGACGCCTCACTAACAAGAAATGAAAGGCATGAAGGTCCCATAGTGGAGCACAACTTATTATAGGAGAATGTAAATACTGTACATCTCACAAAATAATGAAAATGTTCTAATTATTGATACTATTTGTTCAAATTTGTCTGCTGTTTTTGAACTTCCAAGCACCAGTGGGGGCAGCATAAATGTGTAGCCTTGTAATGGTTATTAAAACAAAAAAAGATGCACATCCATATTCGTCACTTCTCGGTTGTAGAAGCAGCAACTTAGAAGCTGGGTGGCCCAAGGAGGGGGTAATGAGCTTTAATGACTTCCATTCACGTTTTAGCTAGATGATAGAAACATGCATGAGAAGAATACCTTAAATCATATGTATTCAGTTCAGCTATTGGCCTCTTACATTTTCACTATATCTAATGAATTGACAGTTGACAGATTTTAAAGTGCCAAAAAGCCAAGCAAGCAATGACATATTTGTATATATACATGTACCTTCTGTGCTGGTCTTATGATTATGATATGGTTATGATCGGATTCCTGTTGACCTTGCCACCGTTTGTGTTTGTGTGTATATATAAGCAGTTTGCTGGTCAAATTGGTGGTCCAATTTTTCCTGACCCAACCTACATCCAACCTGACCTGAACCCCTTGTATGAGGCTCTTGCCCCCTATTTGTAAGCCTCCTTCCAACCCACCCCACCGATGATGCCATAAAAGGGGTGAGCACGCACCTATGAAAACAGAAGCAAGAAGCAGGCAGTGTAAGGTCACTGGCCGGGAGAACAGTCCTATAGTCCCATGAAGTACAGCGTTCAACTTGTCGTGCGTGAACAAAACTAAGGTTTTTTCAATTTTAATTTACAAATTAGCACACTTTATGATACACTTATGGGGGGAAGGGCTAACTTAAATCTACAGAAACAATATTTGACATAATAATTTCATTTATATTCTGGCAGAGTTATAATAAATGAATCCACATTTTGAAAAATGAATCCCTTTTTCTCTGTAATAATAAAACCGTACATTGTACGACCCAATACTCCAGATTTATTTGGATTTTTGCCTGAAACCCACAATATCTTCAGATTATTGCACAAAACCCAGCGCAGATCAGGATATCTTTGAACTTCTCACATTGACTTCTACGTGAACTCGGCAGGTCGGAGTACTTTTTTATTCTGACTTTTAACACCCTCAGAGTTTAATCAATTCCAAAACATTTGAGGGTTTTCTTCCACTAAAGATTTTGATTTTATGGTTAACTTTTTAATAAATTACCCCCTTCGTGTTTGCGAGTTTAGTCGTAGTTTCATACACCACAAAAAATGATAATTAGGCTGTTTAAGACATGTAATTCCCTTTCTGTGTTTTATCTAACAAAAAATCCAAATCAAACCTGCCCTAATAACCCTTAAAGTGCAACTCATTATCCATTTACAATCTAGTAAATTCCGCTCCCACACTGTTACTATTCATATAACTACTGAAAAACTCTCATTCCACAGAGTAAATGGTCCGTATAATCCCGTTTGCCTTGCACCTTTCCCAATCCCTTAAAACCAGGTTTAAATTCAGCAAACACAACCCTACAGAATACCAATATCACTAAGAAAACTGTAACATTGTTTTTAAGAAAAATCACACACTTAATTCTCAACATATGGGTTGAATAAGATTATTTTAAAAATCCATTTACTTTCTTTATTAAAAACCTCTGTAGCCCCTTGCCCCTCTATAAAGCCAAAAGAGGCCCCTTTCTGTCATATACAGTATACAACAGAAAATGAATTTCTTGCCAGAGTTCAATGCAAGAGTTTTCCCTGTAGGTGCTGAAATGTAGTCTTTTGATGTTATATTGAATACAGTATATAAGTGACAATCTTACATCTTGTATTATAGCTCTAAAGGTAATGGTTTGCATTGATAATATAAGCCATGTAAGAGATGAGCATTTTTAATGTCTTTTATTTGAGGTACAATTTATTCACCTTAAAGCATACTTGAAAATAAAAAAGAATGAAGAAGCCTTTGGAAGCTTGATAACTCCCCATGAATACACAATGATGTGTAGAGCAGTAATTGGGGAGGGTATAAATGCATTTAAAGTCATGATGGCATTCTTGAATTTGCTTCCCAGTGTGCATGGGAGAATTATCAACTTGATATAGGAACGTCACAATGGGAACCTGGTTCCATAAAATGCTGCCATGAAATGTCAATTTCTGATCATAAACACCAATTAAAATCGATAAACTTCACATGTCAATCAACAATTGGTCACAGACACTATGGGGCCAATTTATTAAACCGCAACTTTTTCAGGTCGAGCTTTTTAACTCCAAAAAAAAAGAGAAACTTTTCCAGGATTATTGGACAGAACTGTGACAATTCCAATTCTGAAAAAATATGTAAAACCTGTGTACATCGTTTTAGGGTTTTTTGGGTGTTTTTGATTGTGGCTTTTGTGCAATAACATGAGGTTGTAGATATTTCATGACTTTTCATGCACTTTTACCTTTCGTGCTTTTTCAGTTCGGATCTTTTAATGGATTTCATGACATTTTAATGGATTCCATGACATTAGCTGTGGTTTCCAAAACCGCTAAAATGAAACTAGGCAACAAGTAGAAGGCCTGATTGTTTGTTTCCATTAAAATAGTTTCTGTTGTTCTCTTCATCCTGTTAATTGCCCATCCATTTTGCTACAGTATTCCGGACTATTCCCTGTTACATGAACAATATTGGGACCAATTCAACTGCAAATCACACACTGGCAATTTAGGCTCTTTGGGACTGTTAGTAGCTTCTTGTTGCATTAAAAGTCAAAGATTCAGTTTCAGATGTTCTTTTATATCAGACTCATATTGCTACTTGGAAGTCAATTTACTTTAACTGACCATTATAGTTACATTTAATTAAGATCAATGTACCACCAAGTTAACACCCTTTAGACGGCTATTCATTTACTGAGGCAAAGTGCAATTTAAAGCACAATTACCATGTTTTTCCAACAATGCACTGTTTTATTCTAGAATCCCATGTCATTGTGGATGCAAACAAGCAACTCTTGTTGCTATTGCGCTGCACCTACTGCAGTTGCGTCTAATTCTCCTGATCCGGACTTAGTGGTAGCTCCAGGGTTCCCTTTCAAGTCATGGCAGAGGTCAGTTAAAAACAGTAGACAATAAAGACTGGAAAGAAGAGCAATATATGGAGGTGCCACTAGTGCATTTTGACCTATAACCTTTCAATGTGGATTTTACGGTGGGAAAAAGCCTACGGCATTTACAAAAACAAATGAGCCCTTTAATCTTGTAGTGCTTAACAATATTTATTAATATTGTGCAGTAGGGAAAAAACTGCTATAGGAAAAAATGTAAATAAAACATGGACAACGTTTGTCAGCACGAACCTTAGCTGTGTTTTGAAGCTCCTACATCTCACTTAAAATATGGAAGATATTCATGGGATTTTTAGAACTGTATTCCTAAATACGCTCTAAACTCACATTTTTATAAATCTGTCCTTAAATGTTGTTGCTGTCACCTGGGCCTGCAATACCATTTCCATGGTTGATAACACTTTTTTATTTTTAAAGTATTAACTCTTGTTCCTTGCACGTTCCTTTGTGTAAAAGATCCCCACAGAGTCTTTAATACTGACCTTTAGCATAATTTGTAAATATATTGACAGTTTGCTGATAATTTAGAGTGGTGCTCTTGTGATTTAAATAGATTTTATAGCATTTTTAACCTCAATCATTTAAGTCTCAAGTTAACCTTTAGAAGGGGTCATCAGTCTGGCAGCTCCCAGAGAAGAAGCTAAAAAATAAAACCTTTATCATGTCATTAACCATAACGATGATTATGAAAAATACAGTACTTTTTGATTATATTTCTAATACAGAGCAAAAGAATTGGACTGAAGGGCCAGTAATTCCAAAAATGCAACCAGCACGTCTACTTTTACTTGTGAACTGGACAGACATAACCAACATTCAAGTTTAAATATTATAATTTCTATATTATTGGTCCTTTAAGAAATTTAGAAAGGAGGCTGATGAAGTACTTGTTAGCCAAAATTCTTGGTGCTTGGGGTATACTGGACAAGATGACTTTACATAATTTGGGTCACCATAACTTGCAAAAATCATTATAACCCATTATAAGTGTTTTGCCTCCCATAAGGATTAATTATATCTTAGTTTGGATCAAGTACAATCTACTGGTTTATTATTACAGAGAAAAAGGAAATCATTTCTAAAAATTGTAATTATTTACTTAAAATGGAGTCTATGGCAGACGTAATTTGGAGCTTTCTGGATAATGGGTTTCTGGATAACTGATCCCATACCCATATGAGGATGCACAGAACAGGCTAAAAATGTGCATACTCGGATACAGGACTTTGAACAGGATCTGCCTTTTACCTTTCCTGATTAGTAATTAGGGAAATTGCCATTTCCTTTAGCCAAAATCTTAGCAAACCTGTGGAAAATTTGTGAAATAAAGAAATGTATTATATAGAACAAATATAAATATAATATATTTATATATAAATACATTTATATATAGATATATACTGTATAAAAATATATAGATGAAAAGTGATGGCACTCAAAGGATTTTAGCAAAAATGACAAAAGGTGTCAAAAAAGGGAAAGGTTTATTCATCCAACATTTCTGTCCCACACAGGAACCTTTATCAAGGAAACACAGTGCAGAGTGGAAGTTCAAAATATATAGCCAAAGAGAGGCTAAGTGATAAGAGAGCCCACCCACCTTGATGACATCATAGTAGTAAGAAGCACACCTGTGAAAATAAAGTGACCCTCTGGTTGGAACAATGGGCTCCTGTATGTTCAAGCACTCAAATAGGCCAACTCCTCTACAAATGCCCACATCCATCGTGGGATAAAAGACTTGCATGTGACCCAGTCCCTGTATCGGTATCAATTACAGTACTCATGCATTAGATCACCCTCACTTGAGGGAAAATAAAGGACCATTGTCCTGGCTGTATATCCTAGTGTTGGGTACACTAGGGGAGTGCTCAAAAGGCTGGATCAAATTTCCAGATGGCACCTACCAGGAGAGCAAGTGGTAGCATGAGGTCATGGGGTAAGTGCATTTTCTGTTTGTCCCAGCCCACATATCTGTAACTGGGATAGAGCAAAAAGTGAGGAGTGCCTTGACTGAAAACAGCAGGAATCACTTACATGTGTCCTGAACCAGTGGGTCAGACAAAGCAATGGTGTGAGTAAGGAATGCCAAATGAAGTATGATCCAGATAATAGTTAAAGATAAAATAAGTCTGAATCCATACAGTCACTTATTATCTAGTAGAAGTAGGATTATAAATGTTCATAAAGTCCATACATGGCTTGCACAATTAACCTTGCGTTGGATGTTAGGACAATTCTACATGAAGCCACCCAGTGGTAGTGATTCGTTCAGTCTCCTGGCAGCAAGCGTATCCAACTTGAAGATCTAGGGTGGTTCTCTACAGAGTAGGGCATTGTTCCAGTCACCACCTCTACTCAATGGTGGTTGGTGATCAATGGCCATACACTTGAACGTTGGAAGCCTGTGGTTGTGATTGAGAAAATGTCTAGCCACCAGCTGTGTGGCTTGACCATCTTTAAGGGCTTTGCTTATTGCTGTGCAGTGATTCCTGATGTGCTCCCTTAGAGTGGGGGTAGTCTTACCCATGTAGTACAGCCCACACAGACAGGTTATAATGTACACAACAAAGGTAGACGTGCAAGTCAGTCTATGTTTGGTTTTTAGTCTTTTCCCGTGTATAGATGGTGTAAATATGGTAAGCACCCACACAGGTGGTGCAATCCAGGCATCTATAACAGCCCAGTTTCTTGTTAGTGGATAGCCAATCCATTGCCCAGTCCTGCAGCCTTTGAAATCTGCAACCATTAGGATGTCTTTCAGATGTCTGTCCCATCTGTAACCCATCATCAGATGGGGGTATACGTATATATATATTCATGGGACCTGTTATCCAGAACACTCAGGTTTTCTGGATAACAGATCTTTCCATAAACCCAATAGGCTGGTTTTGCTGGATTAATTATATCTTCATATGGATCAAGTACAAGCTACTGTTTTATTATTACAGAGAAAAATTAAGTCATTTAAAAAAAAAAAAAATTGGATTGTTTGGTTAAAATGGAGTCTATGGGACATGGCCTTTCCATAATTTGGAGCTTTCTGGTAACCGATCCCGAACCAGTTATTCTTTCTTAAAATGTAATTTTTTTTGCAGTGGCTGATAAAGAAAAACTACACCTTAATATATACAATTCTTCATCTCTAATATATTTGGGCACCACATTTTCCTGCCATTTGTAAAAAGTCATGATCAGTGAAGGTGGAATGAAGGGTGGCATTGCCATTCTTATGGGGTAGAAAGGGGCAGAGAAAGTTCATTGCCATTCTTTACAGCAAGTTGTATATTTGCAGAAGAAAATCGCACAGAGCTGGCCTTGAAAAGTCAGAGGAGCTGGATCTGTTTGTGGTTGTTACTGCTGAAGCCCACTTTATTTAGACATCTGGCACACATTGCCACACATTGTTTCCTATAGAATAATTGGGGTTCTGTGATTGCTTTGTAAGTCAGAGCAAATACATTATACTGGATCTGTAGGTGGCACATGACAGCATTTATAGGGAGCATACATTACATTCTCATGCCAGATCTGTGTTTCAAGGTTGAATGTCTGGGTTTAAAGAGTAAGTGAAACAGGATCAGAAACAAATTACATTGTCTGTGTGCGGATTATTATATATATAAGGTCTTCAAAACATAACAGGAGAACAATATGACTGGTATTATATAATACATTCAATTTGATACTAGGGATGATTAAAACATTGAATTTGATCCTAGGGTTTAAACAGGCAAAGGAATAGAATAGCATACATGGTAACCAGAGCCGCCTTCAGAAATCATGGGCCCTGCATGGCAAACTTTTCAGGACCCGCTGGTCCCTGCCCCCAAGCCCTGCCCCATATCTTCCCCACCTCACAGTAAAAAAGTCAAACAGACATCAGAGCTAAAACAGTACCACCCCCAAGGTATAAAATGACATTGGTAATCAGGGGCCCCCTGCAAGTTAAAAAGAATATTGATGGCCTGCCCCCCACAAGTTATAAAAAGCCATTGATCTGGGCCCCCCTAAAATATTAATGGTCTGCCCCTCACAAGTTAGAAAAAGTCACTGGTGGCCAGGACCCTCCTTTAAGTAAAAGAAGAAAAAAATTGGTGGCAGCCCACCCAAAATTTAAAAAAAAATTGCTTGCCAGGGTCCCCCCTCATTAAGTTTGGCTTTTAAGTGGGCCCCGGCCAGCATTTTCCAAAGTTTAGAAGAGAGGACTGGAGCTCCAGTGCCAGTATTATTTTTGTCCTATTCAAGTTCTCAGTACCCTCATTGGTCGATTTAAGTTAAGTCCTGGTGAAGCTGCATTAGGATTGGAAAGGCTGGAGGAGAAGTTCCCACTTCACCCATCCAATCCCTGTACAGCTTTACTGGAACTTAACCGTAAACAACCAATGAGGGTACACCAGAACTCCCATGCTCTATTCTAAAACAACTCACAAGGAGATTCTCCAATTTTCCTTAGACTGAAAAATGATTCCTTCCTGACTCCAAGATGACAATTGGCCAGTACCTGGATCAACTTTGTACTAAGAGCTGTTTTCAGTAGTCCTGTATTTTCCACACTTGCTAAAAAGCCATCCAACCCATTCTTGAAACTTTCTAATGTATCAACCTGAACAACTGATTCGGGGAGAGAGATTTTACAGTTCTCTAAACTATTAAGATGGAAACTCCTTTCCTCTAATCTAAATGGACGCCTTCCTACCTATTGGCAACTAAAGCATTAGATGTTTATTGTATTTTCCTCTTATATATTTATATATGGTTATCATAACCCCCCCTTAAGTGCCTCATCTCCATCGTGAATAACCCTACCTTGGCCAGTCTTTCCTCATAGCCAAGATTTTCCATACCTTTTACCAGCTTAGTTGCCCTAACTCAATAATGTCCCATTTGAGCGCTGAAGACCAAAAGTGTACAGCAGATGGAGCATTACCAGAGCTCCCTAAAATGGAAGAATGACCCCCCACCTCGCACAAATATATACTCCATTTAATTCAGCTCAAAACTTTGTTTGCCCTTGCAGCTGCTGACTGGCATTGTTTGCTACAGCAAAGTTATTAACTACAAGTACCCCTTGCTTGAATCAAACCTAGGATCCC
Organism: Xenopus borealis; assembly: GCA_024363595.1. NCBI lineage: Eukaryota > Metazoa > Chordata > Amphibia > Anura > Pipidae > Xenopus > Xenopus borealis. Next base: position 11,524,292 of record CM044445.1, read on the forward strand.
AGCGATGCAAGGTAGCACTGCTAACATTGTGCAATAATTTTATTCTGTCTTTATATTAATATATTTATTATTATTATGTATTTCTATAGTGCCAACATTTTTCGTAGTGCTGTATACAGAAGTCACCATAGGGCTGTAATAATAATGACCCTTCCATGTAAATGTAATGCATTTGTATTGTATTAATTTGTTTTTGTATAGTTTTGTCCAAGACTTCAAGGGATCTGTTGCTTTTTTTCTATTCTGCTTGGATATCATTTTCTTCACTTAACCACAGAGGCATAAACAGAGCCTTTTGATGTTCCCCTATTGTGTTTTAAACATTGCCCCATAGTTTGTCTGTGAATTCCCTGAATCCTTTTTGTTAATGAAGACCTTATATCAGATGGTACCTCTTGCATTACATCCAAGAGTGACTTAAATCATCCCATCTGCTTGAATAACAAATAACAAAAGTTTTAAAAACTTAAAAGGCATTAGAAGTGATCACCTGGAACCTAAAGGGAAAACCATGTTGGTGCTGGTCACGCCAAAGAGATGTGAACAAGCTGGTAGAAGAAAAAACTCCTCAATGTCTTTTCATTACTCTTTGTTGTTAAACGTTTGAACAGATATATATATATATATAGGAATACATTTGCTCACCCTAGCATTTTATTCAAACCAAGTTTTCCAACCCCTTATTTATAATTATGGATTCTTTATATTGGGGTATGCCTAAATTAAAAACATAAAAATTAAAGATATAAAAATGACATTCAGAATGTCTTGTTTTTAGTTTTAGCCGTAAGATCACTTAAAACGAAGGGTTCTGATATATAGTTGGTTGCACAGTGAGGCTGAAAATGCAGCTATTAACAAATTATGAAAAGCATACAGACAAAAAAAACCAGAATCAAATAAAAAACGCCATTCATCCCTAAGTAAAACAGCATTTGGGTTTTATTACATAAGAGAAAACGTATGGACGAATAGAGCACCAAACTGCAATGTGATCTCTGTATAGCTAAACAAACTCCATGAAGTTAACCTAAAACACATCTACCAGCCACCTTCTAGAAATATTGCCCCATTGTGAAGCACATGTGTTCTTCAGTAAGAGGGTTTCAACATAATCAACGCTAAAAGGCACAAAATGAAACTAAATGTAAGTAATTAAAGGGGCAGTCTATATGCTTGTGTTAAACATACTTTTTGCCTGTTGATATACATAAATCATGAAAAAAAAATTATTTTTTTTCTATTTCTTGAGTTAAAGAGGGCAAACAATGAGCCTGAAGGTATGCCAGCAATGCCAAAATTAGAACCTAGCACCTGGCCCAGCAAAGGGTATGAGTAATGAAGTATTTAGCCCATAGCCAGGGCTAGCTGCTTTGAGGGTCAAATTCACTAATATTTGTATTTTTTTTCAGTTGCCCAGATCAAACATTTTAGCATTAAAAATCACTTATTTAACTAATTACTCTGAACTAGTGATCCCCAAACAGTTTCTCTTGAGCAACATGTTGCTCTCCAACCCCTTGGTTGTTGCTCCCAGTGTCCTCAAAGCAGGAGCTTATTTTTTAATTCTAGGCTTGGAGGCAAATTCTGTTTGTAAAAAAAACAGGTGTACTGCCAAACAGAACCTTGATGTAGGTTGACAATCCACATAGGGGCTACCAAATGGCCAATCACAGCACTCGTATGGCACCCCAAGAACATTTTTCATGTTAGTGTTGCTCCCCAACTCTAGCACGTATGCCTGTTCTCTTGCCGCGCTTTCACTTCCTTGAACACCGCTTACGCTGTCCTTTCCTTTGGCACTCAGCAGGCCTGGGTAACTAAAAGCCTGGTTCCCACAGTAGGCCGAGGTTGTGTAGTGTTTTCCGCAGATCATCTCGCAGGTCGGGTGTCATCAGATCCCTGCACTGCAGTAGTGCTTTGAGTTGGTAGATGTGGTCACCACCCGCTCTGGAGTCCATCTTGCAGGGCTCAGTAACACGGGAGTGTAGCCCAGTCTTCGCAGCAATGTGGCTCAATCCTGGGTCCAGAGAGGCCTCTGCTGCTACTACTGCAGTTGCGCCACCATCTTGAACAACAGTGGAGCAGTGCCGAGATGGGGATAATTGCTAGGGTGGTAAATGCTGCTATGAGACAGATGGAAGGGGCATGTAAAAAGGGGCCTAGAGAAAGGGTAGGACCCTAGTATGAATTTTACACCAAGGTCTATACACTTCTAGTTCTGGCACCTTCAGCATTGGACCCTGCCATTCTTCTGACAGTTTCTCTGCTCTATACAGTTGTCACTATCATGAACATTTACTATCTCTCCCATTGCATTCACTATCACTCTCTGACAAATCATTAATCGTGCTACTCCATAAATTCCATGCATTTTTTCCCATGATAACACAGTTAAAAAGACCCACAAGCCATCTCTCACATACAAGCTTTGGATGACTTGTTTAGCTCCTGTATTTTTAAAGAAGATCATTAAATATATAAGGGAGAAGGACATTTGTTAACAAAGCAATCACATGACTATACTATAGGGGAGGCTGGTGCAATCACAAATGAATCTGAATGCCTCCTGACCAAGTGCAACTGACACATTATCATGGTCTATATGAGAATTAATTTCCAACAAGTGTAAATGTGACCTGAATACCTTATTTTCTGTACTGAAAACTGCTTTTACTGAGACGACTGATAAAATTTAGGGTGGAATTTCTCTGGAAGACTTATTAAACCATAATCTTTGGTTCGGGACCTATTATTCAGACAACTTTTTTTTTTTTTACAGATGTTTCCAAAATTTGGAAAGTACAGGTATGGGATTGGCTATCTGGAAAACTGTATTTTACATTTGCTCCATACTAAGATATAATTAATACTTATTGGAAGCAAAACCAGACTTTTGGGTTTGGTTAAAGTCTTAAATAGGCAAAGTATGAAGAGTGAAATTACAGAAAGATCTATTATCTGGAAAGCCCCAGGTCTGTAGCATTCTGAATGACAGGTCCCATACCAGTATTCACAATATTTGTATATATATAATGTTTTAACCTGCATAGTTCCATAGGGAGCTGGGACATGCACTTACTCTACTGCTGTAGGCTCTAGTCTGGCAAGCTACTTATGTCTTCAGGGAAAGTTCTTGCTGTTGAACGTATGAGTCAAAACGAATAAATGCATACTGACACCTGTCTGGCTAGTGTTTATCTTTGCTACTTGTTGATTGGAAGGAAATAAACTTTGTATGTTCATTTAGATCAAATCCCAAGAACTCAGTGGATCAACTAGGCGGTCAAGAACGAAAACTCAAAGCAACAATTTGAGTGCCTTTGAGAGTAATAATTAAATATGTATCGATACATTAAAATATATTGAATTAATCAGTACAGTAACTTGCACTTTAGGGCTCCATTCCTTTAACACCACTTGTATATGCTGCTTTATTTTGTATACATAAACATTATCACTGTTATACAACATTTGGATTGCTCACCATTTTCCTGAGTGATTCATACACCATACAGTCGATGTTTAAAGAGAGTCCAGTAAACAAGCTACACATGGAAGCAATAGAAGTCTGTCTTGATTCTATTATGGGCAGCACTCTGAGACTCTGAACCGCTCCTGAAGAGGATTCGTTCCAACGCTGAAAGGAGAAATGAATTCCAAAGTATCAGCCATAATATCTCTCTGGCTTTGCTCTCCAAGCCAACGTTAACATTAGTGCAACTGGCAAAGCATAACTGTATAAATATAATAAAGTGAGGCCTGAAGCACACAGGGCCCTTTTTATTCCTTATGTTAACATGATCTCAGAAAATTGATGAGAACAATCAAAAGACTTTCAAATGACCAGAACTTGCAGTAAATCAGTTTTTAACTATGAAAACAGTGGATGGTGTGCAAGCTTCTCATTTTGTTGCTTCTGTATAATGGGTTGTCAGATAGG
>CM044445.1:11538385-11550546 GCA_024363595.1 Xenopus borealis
GAACTTTACAAAGGTAAACCAAATGCTTATTCTATATGCCTATTAAAGCTGTTTGTTTGATTAATGCATCTTATGGGTTATTTTATACTGGTAAAGGATCTGTTATGCAGAATGCTTGGGACCTGGAGTTTTCTGGATAAAGAATATTTTTATATTGTTTGGATCAGCATCATTTAATCGAACATTAAATAAACCCAGAAGGATAGTTTTGCCACCTATATGTATCTGTTCAGCTTAATTACAAGTACAAGGTACGGTTTTATTATTACTGAGAAAGGGAACTCATTTTTAAAAAGTAGAATTACTTGCTTAAAATGAAGTCTATAGGAAATGGTTTTCCCATAATTTTGATCTTTCTGGATAACAGGTTTCCAGATCTGTATTTTATGGAATAGGTGAAAGTACTAAACTAAATAACCAAGTTGCTTTGTACATTTTGTTAAACATTTTAACAAAATTTGCTTCACTACAAATCTAGGAAAATTGTTAAATACGTGGTACCGGTAATAGAAATATGTAGAAATGATATGATGTCAATTTGAGGCTGGTTTTCAATCATATTTGCCTAAAAGAAGTGGTGCCAAGAGCTGGAGTTCTAACAGAACACGGCCAAACTGCAGCTCAGCATGAGAGCCAAACGTACAGATTGTGCCAAAGGAAATCTAACAGAATAATTGTTCCAGTCCACCCTGGAAATTCAGGAAAATGCTACTTAAAATTTTTTAAAAAAAGGTAAGAAAATTAAACCCACTACGAAAAGTTCTTAAATTCAGGAAAAAATGTAAGTTTTAAACCAATGTATTCTGCTGAAGACGTGTCTAGCCATAGGGATATGGCTGACTTGGACTGCATTTTTTAGCATCTCACATTACTTGCTGTCAACAAACATTATTATGTAGTTGTCTGAGTGAGGACAATTAGCCACTCGTCATTGTGATCATATGAGTGTTGAGATACCTAATGCATTTTCCAGGTCTATATTGTATTGAGTGATCACTTCATATCCCTCAATACTTCCCATCTACAAGAAATGAGCAACTTCATAAAAACTAAATTTAACAGGGATCCATATTAAACGAAACAGCCGTGAATATAATAGTCACCTTATCTGTTTGCCTTAAGATGGTTGTACAAAAAATGTTTCTTTTATCATGTTGCATTATAATACTGTGTCCAATATAATATATATAGTAATGTTATGCGTATTATTACATATTTAAAATCATAGGAATATAACGGTAAGCTGATTTAATAAAGTCGCTTCAGGAATAAATATTTGTTATGATTCATTATCAAACGGTGGTTGTTGAATGTGTCCTTGCCTTGAGAGCTAATTTTACTCTATGTAATAAGGAAAGGAAATGTGCTGTAATTTAAATGCGTTGACTGACACGGTCAGCATAAAAGCGTAGGTGATTGATATGAACATCTGGCCTTGTAGTCTGCTAATATGAGACCAATTTGTATTTCAATATAACATGATGCGGTATATGGTGCAGTATACAGTGCACTGACTAAGTAATTGCAATTGATTAACAATCAAGTCTATATCTAGATATATTCTATATATTTATATGCCTATCTGTCTGTTTCAGTCTTTAAGCAAAGGGTGTACTGTAGGTAAGACATTTGTATAGGCAGAGATATGTCCTTCACCCAGGGTTGTGCCTAGGGCAGCATCGGACCTAAATACACCCCCTACGTAGCGGAAGTGACATCAGCACGCCACTTCCACTCACCAAGTTTGCCCCAATGCGAAAATGACATCAGCGCGCTGTGTGCATGATGTCACTTCAGCACTGACTCTGCCCCTCACCCCCCCCAGCTCCATCACTGGATTTCAATAGGTGTTCTTCTTCCACCATGCAAATTACCAAATAATTACATTTTTGTTTCATCAATCCAAAGCACTTTGTTCCAAAATGACTGTGGCTTGCCTAAATGAGCTTTTGCATAAAACCAGTGAGTGCAGAAAGGGCTTCTTTATCATCACCCTAAAATACAGATGTTCATTGTGCAAATGCGCTGCATTGTAGCACAATGTACAGATACACCATCTGCAAGCAAGGTGTTCTTGCAGGTCTTTGGAGGTGATCTTTGGGTTGTCTGTAACCATTATTACAATCTTCCTCATATGCCGCTCCTGTATTTTTTTTGGCCTACCAGACCTGGATTTTACATTTCCTGATTATATTCCTTACAGTTGAAACTGATAGCTTAAACCTCTGAGATAGCTTTTTGTAGGCTTCCCCTAAACCATGATACTGAACAATCTTGGTTTTCCATGCTGTGAATCTACAGAGGAGAGTCAAACAGAAGCACAACTTACAATTGGCCACCTTAAATATCTTTTCTCGTGATTGGACACACCTGCCTATAAAGTTCAAGGCTTAACGAGCTAATCCAATTTATTTGGTGTTACCAGTAATCAGTATTGAGGAGTCACATAGATTCAAATTAGCAAAATTACAAGGGTACTCCAATTTCTGCACAGCACTTTTGATTTAATTTCATACAACTGAATACTGCTTTACTAAACTTCTTTGTTCAGAAAACACCTCAGTACACAGATGTTCCTGGGAAATGAAAACCATTCCACTGTTATCTTTTTTTTTTGTTGAAAGTGGAGTAAATCAAATTCAACCTTTTTGTCTAACTGAAACCTGCCTACTAGTTAGGTCTGCCATGATGATCAGAAATGCATATCAAAGCTAATGAAAAATTAGAATTTAATAATATTGGTTGACAGTACTGTACACTGCTCATGGCTACATACTGTAGCCTAGCTTGAACAGGATTAAAGGGATAATTAAGGATTACATGGGTTCTTTTCAAGAACAAAGCATTCATTCTGAGGACCCTGTACACACAGATATAACTCTAGCTTTGACAAGGAAGCATAACACAGCATGACTTATAGCTGCTAAAGGAGAAAGAAGACATCAGTATCTTCTAATTGTGTCCATCCTTTTTAAGTGATTTCCAGATGTTTTAAGACATAAAACGCCAAACCAAATACTCTGCATTATTCTGATGGCTACTATCATCAAAACATATTAGCAAGACACACAATTCCCACAGGCTGTGGTCTTTGGAGCCCCTTCATTTAGATTGAAGAGGCAACGTCTTATGAATACATATGCTTTATTCAGTCCTCAAGTCACTCTATTTATCCAATTGCTTTGCTGGTGTAAATGCCCAAAAGGGTTGTCCCAGGCCTGCTGGTTGCCCAAGTTAAGTTGAGGAGAAGGATTGCTGGACAGTACGGGGCATGACATCAATGTGATGCAGTTTGTGGTGGGGGAGTGGACATCAGGAGGTGGCTCCTTTTGGCTACAAGGAGGGCCCTTGGTGTCACAGCCCCAGTTAGGAATGCATAGAAAATGGGTGAGTTTTTCTGTGATGATCTCTTTAATTTTACACTTTTAAAAATCTGCCTCTAAAGCTTAACAAGTAAGTAGGGTAGGAATCTTATACATTTAATCTCACCACGGTAAAAAAAAAGTTTAGGCACCACATCACTGTATAGATAGTATATTACAAATCATGATACTATTAATTCATATTCTCATTACATGGCAGTGGGGAACCAGTGCAATTTGCATTAGAATTTTATTTATGAGACCTGAAGCATCAAACAGAACTTTGTCCAAAGTTCACAGTTTTTTTCTTCAGAACTTGTCTGCCGCATGATTTCTTTCTCTCGCTGTCTTGCAAAGTGTTTTTCCCCACAATGCACCATTTTTTTCAAGAATTTCAGCTAAAATGAAACACAATTGAGATTGTGCTTCTTCACAATCATTTAACAACATCTAGCTATAAATTCCTAAAACGCCTATATTTTTTATTAAAATATTAGTTTAAATACAATAAAAATATATATTTTCATTTAGTAAATAGATATCTTAGAATATGAATAGCCTTTTAGCAATTCTTCAACCAAAACTATAAAAGTCATAGGGGGGAATGTAATTAAAATTGAGACAAAAGAGAAAAACAGTTTGCATCAATAAGAATAAAAATCCACGTCTCGCAATCTAATATTGTTCCTTAAACTGTTATTGCATTGCGAACTTAAATTAAAAACTTAAGAAGTGTTTGAAGGTGTTGTTACCTTTTGGAGCAAACATAACGACTTTTTCAGTCAGAAGTTTTATTACATTTACTGCGCGTTGGCGCAAACTATAAAATTTGCAAATTCGTCTTTCACTGTCGGAAGTGGTCACTAAACAGTTTTGCAAAAGCTACATTTGCACAAAGCAAAATTTGTTTGTGCAAAGGCATAACTTTTCGCATTGCGAATAATTTTTACATTACCGACTCATCGATGGTGTTAATTTTAGGTTCAGTAAAGTGTTTTTAGGCTAGTGTTGATGGTGTACTGTTCAAGGCACTTTTTATATTATCTGTATGTGTCCCTTGTCTCATTACTCTAAACTGTCTAACAATTAAACAGTTTTAAAGACCTTACAAAAGACACTAATATATCCATTATGTGCTTAGCCATCGTTATATATATTTTTTTCAAATTCCTTTCTAATGTGTGTGCAATTAACTCTAATGTCATACATCGCTTATTTAGTAACACATTTGGTCAGTTCAAAGTCTATTTTTGTTTTTCTGATGACGTCATCCCCCTAATTTTGTTCTTTTCTACATACTAATCTGTCTTCAAACTCATCTGTCTATGTCTAGGCAATACAAATAACATTCTGGACAACCATCCCAACCCCCATTTTACTGTGGCTTCAGGAATGCTTGCTAAATTGACAATAAAACAGCTGTCACATAAGAGTTCAGTTTCTTTAAATCACTCTGCTAATTTGCTCTTTGTGAGAGATGTCATACCTCAAATGGCTGTAAAATACAGTGCTGCCCTCACAGTGCCTGCACTTTTCCAGTGAACAAAGAGAACTTGTAAAACAGATGTACACAGTCTCTTTAAATGCCTGGTTGTTCTTACCATCTACATTATGACTCTTTTGTCCAAAATTTTCTTACAGAATCATTGTAATTTGCCAAATTTTACTGTACCTTATATTTATTAAACAACTTCACTAGATGGGTGCCTCAATTCATCTCCTGACACATTCTCAGAGTGAACAGTAATGTAGTGTTGTGTGAGTCAACCCATGCCCGCGGGAGCCGAGGGTTCGGGTCAACCTTGCACTGCTCTTCATGAGTGGAGGTCAGGTGCAGGTTTAGCTCTTCTTCTGCTCTCCCTATCTGCCACCTTCAAATTCCAGCTTTATAGCTGTGCAACCTCTTGCCCCGCCCCTTTTGTGATATCATTGGCAGGGAGGGTCAATAAAAGGAACAAGGAAGTGCAGGCGCGGGCTAAAGAGGGAGGGTTAGGGTCGGGTGCTTGTCAGGAAAACCTCGAATCACACATCACTATAGTAATGGCTTCCAAATCCTTGTAGATTCAACACATTTAACACTACCTCATTGTCATCGTCATTTCTTTATATCATATAGTGCCAGCAAAAACACAACTTTATAGAAAAAGCAATAACAAACAGGGGTCTTACAATAATATAAGAAACAAGGGTTACAGAATACAAATGGTCCTGCTCAGCTGAATTTACAATCTAAAGGTTTAGGGAACATTTGAAACATAGGGTTGATTGGTGAGTCTTTATAATATTTGATTTCTAGTCAACAATGCATTGAATAATCCTTTATAAACAGGTGGGGGCTTTTGGGCAATTAGGAACTCACACGTAGCTTTAGGAACCAAATGCTCAAGCCTGGAGTATGGAGCCTTAAAGTAAAACTTAACCCCCGCCCTGAACAATGTAGGTCTCTAGAAAAATATATTGCATACAAAATGAAACCCTGCTTCATGTAAATAAACCATTTTCATAATAATATACTTTTTTTAGTAGCATGTGCCATTGGGTAATCATAAATAGAAAATTGCCATTTTAAAAAAATAAGGACAGCCTCCTTGGATCCTAGGATTCAACGGTGAACACAAACATGCCAAACAAACGATAAAGTTAGGTCACACGAGCCAATTAAAATACAGAGTTCTGCCTTTTGCTTCCAAACGTCTTTGTGTTACAGTTAGAGTTGAAATATTTCTGGTCAGGTGATTTCTGAGACCATCACAAAATGTTGATTCAAGGCAAGAGATGTAAAAGGGCAAGATTTACTTAAATATATATTCCAGTTTGGTAAGATTCTTTTAATTTGATATAAACGATCTGTTGCTTAAATATTCATTTTGGGGGTATAGTTTTCCTAAGAACTAGAAATTAAGTATTTTAGTTGTTTCTAAGTTGTGGTAAGCCATCAAGAGTGGCTGGGACGACTTCTCTATCCAAGGCTATGGTAATCTTAATATCTACATTTAGTAGATATTGGTATATATAATTTATATATGTAAGAGTACAGGACTGCATGGTGAGTGTTAAAGAAAAGCTATCTCCATGTTCAGTTCATTACTAGATAATCATAATAAATATGCTCTTCCTCACTCAGCTGTCTGAATGTTTGAAGGTGAAATTCTATAACTCACCACCGGGCAAATTTTGTAAAGGGCAAATTTTGTAAAGGGCGAAGTGGCCATCGCTAGTGAAAAGTCGCCAGAAATACCTCCCACAGGGACATCGCTAGCAGAGGACAATTTGCTACCGAAAAAAGCATCACTAACAAAGTTTTATGCCCTTTCCGATTATTACTCCACAAATTCACTAAAGTACGAATTTGTCTTTATTTTGCTTCTTTGGGCATTTTTAATAATAAGTGGCCATTTCAAGCATTTGCACCAACATCACAAATAAAGACATATATATGACCCTATTCAAATTGGTGTAAGTGAACTAACCATTCTCTCCAGGCAGAAATTAACATTAGCAAGTGTAATGCTCACTCTGATGAGTTTACACTAGCGAACGATCTCCAGCATTTGGCTGCTGAGACATAACTTTACATTTTGATGAATTGGCGTATGCTCTGTGAATTAAAGTGATACATGTTTTTTTTTGTTTAAATGCATCAGTTAATCGTGCCGCTCCAGTAGAATTCTGCACTGAAATCCATTTCTCAAAAGAGCAAACAGATTTTTTTATATTCAGTTTTGAATTCTGACATGGAGCTAGAATTTTTGTCAATTTCCCAGCTGCCCCTGGTCATGTGACTTGTGCCAGCACTTTAGGAGGGAACAGCTTTCTGGCAGGCTGTTATTTTTCATTCTCAATGTAACTGAAAGGACCGCAGTGGGACATGGGTTTTTACTATTCAGTGCTGTTCTTAGATCTACCAGGCAGCTTTTATATTGTGCAAGTTATCTGGTTAACTTCTCATTGTTCTGTTGTTAGGCTGCTGGGGGGGTGGGGCTGATATCACTCTAACTTGCAGTAAAGAGTGATTGAAGTTTATTAGAGCACAAGTCACATGACTTGGGGAGCTGGGAAATTGACAATATGTTTAGCCCCATTACAGATTTCAAAATGGAATATAAAAAAAATATGTTTGCTCTTTTGAGAAATGGATTTCAGTGCAGAATTCTGCTGGAGCAGCACTATTAACTGATGCATTTTGTAAAAAACATTTTCTCATGACAGTAATAAACATTTAACGTCTGACAAAGTGGAACAAAGTAGTTGAAGCCTTCCAAAGAAACTTTGCCCCCATATCTGACCTTCCTCCTCTATTTCCTAATTTTGAAAACCCTAAATTGAAAACACAGCATAGTTTTTTTTTTTGCATGTAATAATATTAAAACCTAATTACACTCTTATGTTAATATACCATTCATTCTTTAAACAAGCTTTATTAATGTGCATTTGTTGCATGCCAAAAATCACGGTGGACAAACCTCAACATTTTACACCATCAAGCTGCTTGAGGTAATCTTTTGGAACAATCCAAGTAATTCCCCCCTATACAGGTTGCAGCTACTCTGGTTTTGGCACATGCAATGGATTACTGAAAATAACTTGTCTGCCATTACTCAAAGGTACAGATTTATTATCCATCAAGTATTGTATTTGTGGCAATCGTAAAAAAAAATGCAAGCGAGATCTTAATCTTGCTCACATTTTTTCTTGTATCTACCGGCACCATTGGCTAAATATGTTGAGAATGTCTATGAGATTAGAATATATCGTTTTTCAAATGCTTAATTGTTCTGCTAGGGGACACCAAAATACTTTTTAGTGCTATAAATAAATTCATTAAAATATTTATAAAATGATCAAAGGCTAGCAATGCCAAATAATATTCAGGGTTGGGTTCATAGATATGAAGACCACTTTTTGGTAACCTTTCTGTAGTTTATGCTGCTTGTGATACTTACAGCAGTGAATGGGTAACGTGTATGATTTAGGACAGGTCATGTCTGAATACAGTATACATAAAGGTGCCAGATGTTCTTAATAATGAATAAGTATTTACATTACCCTTGAACTTTTTAAAAGACTCAGAGGTCTCTTATAATTGGTTACGTGCTGTTGTCATTATAGCAACTTGGCTTAAAGATTATATTTTACGTTGGACATGGTATTTAATTTCCCAGCTTTATCTCTTAATATCTCAGAGCTAATTTCAGGCCTTATCCAAAGATCAGGTACTTCTTAGGCAAAGACAGGCCACTTAAAGAGGATTTAGACACAGCTAAGACCCTATCACTATCACCTGTGATGTCTGAACTTGGTGATCATTCCACCACAAAACACTACCAATAACTGAAGAGTATAAAAGAGTAGTTTACCTTAATACAACAAATTAAGACAAAATGTGAATCTTTTTTTTTTTGTAATTTTTTAAACGATTTACATTTTTTGTTCCGCAGCCCTGAGACCTATTATTCAGGCTGCTGTCTGGTTGTTAGGACTTACTTATTCTAGAAGCAAAACAGTAGATTGAAAGTGCTTCAAACTAAAGACAAGCAGTTAAAAAATCATCACAGCCAGTCTGTTTTGTGGTGGTGGAGTCACCAAAAAAAAACCTGTAAAAACTAATAGGAAGGACAAAAGGTCAACAATACAAAGTAAAACGTTAAAATCAACTGAAAAGATTCTTAGATGCTAAAGGTAATCTATCGGTGAACTGTCCCTGCAACTACAGTATCTGTATTCTGGTCACACAGACAGTTTTATGACAGGGTTTTGTTCACCCCTGATGAGGCAACTCCACTGACTGGGCCATATGTCATCTTCCCCTGTTTGAAGCACAGCTCGACACAAGCGGTGGTCTATACAGATATTCCAGGACCACAATAAAAAATGTGCATAGTGGGCAAAATCATGAACCTTTTTTCCCAATTTGACCCCCCAATAAATGAGACCTTTTCTCAGTTTCTCTGTAGACTTTTTCTTTTCACATTGCCCTTCCTCCACTTGAGGCCACTAATGTACCATTTTCTTGTCTGGGTATCTGCATGTATTAAGATGGCTGCTATTGATGCACAACCCTGCCTTTTCTTTTTTTTTTTATTTCATCTGAACAGATGTCGACATTCCTTGTAGAGGTTTATTGTGAAGGTCAAGACCTCTTTACATATTACATCCTGTTACTGACCTCTGCCCTTGACTGCCCCCATAATACCATCCTTCACTAAGGTCTGTTCCTAGTTGCTTGTTTTTTTTCTGTTGCTGGAGTCTGATTTTAAAATACTTTCTGCCTAACCCAGTCCTTGGCCTATCCTGGATTTTGCATTTTTCTGCCACATGCTTGCTAATTTCACTATTTGTATTAGCTTTAATGTACAAATTAGTTACTGCCTTGAGTTGGGTTTACAGAACCTGAAGTACCCATGTGACAGTACCTTTAAAGATGTTGCTGCCTTTCTATAAACTTTTACTATGAGCCATTTTTACTGTTAGTTTGGTACTTTGTGAAAGGTCCTGGGGTGGGCCAAAACGTTAGTCCATAGCTTTATAATAAATTATTGTTTCGCATTTTAAGACCTGTGAGTGCTGATCTTTTCTTTTGATTCATGGAAATTATGTGCTGATCTTGCACCCAGGCATATATACTGCTTTATTCGTTAGTGCCGGCATATTGTGAAAGTTTTATTATGTTGTAGAGCAGGGGTCCCCAACATTTATTGCTTGCGAGCCACATTTAAATTTAAAAAAGAGTTGGAGAACAACACAAGCATGAAAAAGTCCATGGGGGTGTCAAATAAGAGCTCTGATTGGCTTTTTGGTAACCCCTATATGGACTGGCAGCCTACAGGAGAGAATGTTTGGCAGGACATCTGTTTTTTTGCAACCAAAACTTGCCTCTAAGCCAGTAATTCAAAAATCAGCACCTGCTTTGAGGCCACTGGGAGCAACATCCAAGGGGTTGGAGAGCAACATGTTGCTCATGAGCTACTGGTTGGGGATCACTGATGTAGAGAGTGAGACCATTTGAGTCACGAATAGGAGAGCACCTGAATAAAAAGATGAGTAAAAAAAGTATCAATAATAATACATTTGTAGCCCTACACATTTGCTTTTTGCTGGTAAGAGTCAGAAGAAGAAGGCAAATACTATAAATACTGTAAAAGAAAACAATGAAGGCCAACTGAATTAGAATTAGCTATTCTATAACATACTAAAGTTAACCATCCCTTAAAATGATTCCGTTTTAACCACTTGAGGCTCCATTGATAATATGGTGATTAGTGATAGGCGAATCTCCCCAGTTTCGCTTCGCCAAAAAATTCACAAATTTCCCGAGAAATTTGCGAATTGGTGAAAAATTCGCAAAACAAGTCGCGGAACTAAAAACGACGCATTGTGTAATTTTCGTCGCGTCACGTCAAAAACGAAGCGCAACTCGTTTTTTCGGCGAATTTTCACCAGGCGAAATTTTGCTGGCATTTTGCGAATTTATTCGCCAGCGGCGAATCGCGGGAATTCGCAGTGAATTCGCCCATCACTAATGGTGATGTTTAAAAATTTGTTTCTTCTTCTTTTTCCTAAAGTCTGATTTGATCTGAAACATTTCCACCACATTTGCAATGCATTTCTCCAATGGTTTGTACAAAAAATACTTAAACATTCTTTTCATCAAGTTTTCACTTTTTCCTTGGCTCTGTCTCTATGTGGACTTTTAGATCTTTTTCAACACAAAGGGCCAGTACCTAATTCAGTGAGAAAATGTTATCTACTGGTTTATCACGTGAAAACTCATGGATGGGATTCTATTTGAGGATAAAAAACTTTTCTCCAAATTCAGTTCAAGTTTTTTCCCCCATATAATTCAATAGAGGTTTTAAGTAAGTGATAGACCTCAAATTGAGTGATAGACCTCAAATTGAGTGATAGACCTCAAATAGACCTCAAATTGAGTGATAGACCTCAAATAGAGTGATAGACCTCAAATTGAGTGATAGATCTCAAATTGAATCTCGTTCATGACTTTCAAATGGTAAAACGTTTTCTCCCTGAACTGAATCTGGGCAAAAGTTTGGTGAAAATGTTTCTTTTTCTCAGACCTGGCAAAGACAGAAAACATATTTTCAGCTAATTTCAACTAATTAAACCTATACTATACAAATTATATATTATTGAAATAAAGGCATGCTAATATTTTCTATTTCAATTTAATTTTCGATTACTTTACATTCCCTTACTGATTGACTCTGACTTAGATGATATAATTTTAAGGCTTTATAGGTATGTATGAATAGGCACGAATGGGAGAGCACTTGAACAGACAGATGAGTAAAAGAAGTAGTAGTAATGGTATGTTTAAAAGCAAACATATTGGGGATGCCCCAGGATTCAGGAGTCGGAATTCTGCCTTTTTCAGCAAGATTCAGCCGAATCTTTCTGCCTGGCGAACCAAATCCGAATCTTAATTTGCAAATGCAAATTAGAAGTGGGACGGAAATTGCATGTTTTTTTGTCACAAAGCAAGGAAGTAAAAATGTTTTACCCTTGCCACCCCTACTTTGCATATGCAAATGAGGATTCGGATTTGGTTCGGTATTTGGCAGAATCTTTCAGCCGAAATAGGGGATTTGGTGCATCCCTAAAACATATTAGGCCATAGTCAAATCAATGAGAAAACCTTATTTTGTGATTTACCACGTCAACACATTTAAGGGGGAAATTAAATCCAAGGAAGAAAAACTTCTCCTAATTCAGTTCTAGTTTTCTAATAGTCGTCAATGAGTTTACATGTTATAACAGTGCGATACTTTGCATCTGGCTCTA
>CM044445.1:11568751-11584272 GCA_024363595.1 Xenopus borealis
TTCCTATGCCAGCAATGGGCACTGGCATCCAAAAACGTACACCCGCGTCCAAAACGGGACGCCACCGAATTTTCACCAAGGTGAAATTTTCCTGCCATTTCGCCAATTTATTGTCCGCGAATTCGCTCCAGGCGAATAAATTTGCCCGTCACTACTGTATATTGCTTGATTATTCAGAATGCTTGGGACCTCGGGTTTTCCAGATAAGGGGTTTAAACATTAAAATATTTATATCATTAAACAAACCCAATAAGATTGTTTTGCCTCCAATACGTTTAAATCAAGTACAATGTTTTGTTTCTTTATTAAAGAGGAAAAGGAAATCAATTTTAAAAATCTGAATTATTTAATCAAAATGGAGCCTATGGGACATGGGCTTCCCATAATTCAGAGCTTTCTGTATAATAGATCAGAACAGAGAGATAGATTGCAAAAAAAAAAAACCACAAACCTATAGTTATAATTTCGTTGTAGCCAAGTGTGCTTGTTAAATAGATACAAAGTCAAAAGCATTGTCCAGATGGATAGTTGATGAGAGAGAGATCTGAATAATTTACTCACTGCATGATGGCCAATTCTGTTCTTTGTGTGTATTGCTTTAGCAGAAGTCAGACTTCAATTTACAGATCTGTTTATGAACGACGGATAAACATATAGGGTCACAGAGACACACACACACTGTTCATTCTAAAAAATGTATAACGGATCTCTACTGGTTTTCATAATTTTGTGCCACACATACCAGTTATTTAAATGACACATAATATTTCAGGCGAGTGGAAAAAGCTTTCTGGCATAAAACAATTCCATGCTAAAGTACAGTATGTATTCACTGAAGGTACATAAGCTTGTCAAACATAAGTTGTATGTCTGTCTCAGCTCTGCTTTGTCCAAAAAAAAAATATAAAAAAATATAGGACTAGATTCTTTTCAACTCTGTTTCCATAGACTTTCGTGGAGTTTTGATGTGATAAACAATGGAGATTTACGTCAATTTTATCAATTTTAATAAAATCGAGGGAGCAAAATATACACAGGTACAGTTATTTGACCCTTTATCCAGAATGCTCGTGACCTGGGGCATTACGGATAATGGGTCTTTCCATAATTATTATTAAAGCTTTATGAATAATATTAAGAGTCAGCCACTGACTAGACTGAGCTGAGCCATCAGTGCAACTATGAAGTGAGCCTGGGAATTCTGACTCCTCTATTGTATACACTGAAGAAAAGAACTGATTTAGCACATTTTCCTTTTCTGTATCCGCTACAACCATACTGGTACATTATTTAAATAAGCAACTCTCTCAACCAGCATCTATTGATATACGGTATATACAGTGTGTAAAGGATAAACTGGCTGTCATGTTCCTGTTGCAAATGTGCAACTCCAGCTTCACTACAGATCCCAATTTGTGTACAGATATTAGATGAAATAGCAACCAAACACAATAACACAATTGTTCAACAAGGAAAGATAACATACAGAAGAATAGAACAAATAAATTAAAAGGACAGAATTTCTATGCCACAGGGCACTCACTCAACAAGGGGCGTATTTACCAACATTTTATTATCACAAATAAAAAATTTTAATGCTTGATAGCAAACGTTGCTCATATTCCTCAAATACACAATATTCTTTCATAATTTATTAAGTGTAAAAACCGCATAAACTCTAATACAAAATACGCCATTTAAAAACTGCCAGTATCTTATAGCAGTGGGAGCTGTCCTTTTGTGTCCTCTTGTAAAACATTTTTATGCTTTGTGGTTTTAATTGTTTTTTGAGGATCCATTTGTTTCAAAGGAAAACAAGGATTTTGAGGATTCTTTATACTTGTTTGGTTTGTTCATGGTTTTTTCATTTGGGCTTTTTATAATTGAATCTTTTAATAAATTTCAAGACGTAGTTTTATATAAAATTTAGTTTTTTTTGTGGTTTCAAAAACCCCTAAATCCACACAAATATTAATTTGGATAAATGGGCTTCCCAGTTTTATATTCACAGTCTGGTTTAGATTTTACTATAGATTGCTTGTTAAATCTTAATCTAAATACATTTGCAGTGAAGATCATCTTCCTGGGGTTATGGAGGCCCTAAAATATATTGCTGTGGTGTCCGATAACTGATGTTATTCTAATGGCTATAATCTATTGGACCTTAAAAGTATTTTAATAGGTCCATCCATTTATGAGGTATGCCCACGTCTTCATGCTACTTGCCAGACGAGCATAAGCCTATTCATAAGCAATACTTGTGGAAACTTCTGATTTAATACGGTTTTTGTTGGCTAATGTGTCAGATTTCCAATGACAAGCTAGGGATAACTCTAATTGCAAAGAAAATATGGAATACTGTTCCTTTCCATTTGATACTGTAGACTGTGGGGAGATTTCACAAAGGAGTAGTTAAGTGAAACTTAAGTAAGGAAATTTTTGGCATTAAATTGTTCAAATCAAATTCACAAGAACCTTACATCATTTCATGAATATTGTGTGTTTGTACTCTTTAGTGTTAAATTATTATTCTGGGAACCACTGTTATGAATATGGAGTATTATTTTTTTTATACCTACACCTCACGCCAGCTTCTGACAATATGAAGATGATGAGAGTTTTTGGGAACAATTTTGTTTATGCTAATTATGTCAAGTTTAGTAAGAGTTTATTGGCAAAATTATATTAACCCCAATGCTTGGGAGATAATACAAGTTTTTCGGGTTTTTTTTAATTCTAGATGATTTTCTGGCATAAACATTTTACTCTTCTTTAACTTCAGTTCTGTGTTAATTGCACCTTTTTGAATACCCCCCCCCCTTGGTATAGGATGCAAATACAAAACCCATACTAAGAGATGGCCAGTAATTAGTTCACCAATGTAGTCTGCCGCACGAAGTGCTCTATGGGCAGTTTTTATATGTTTGATGTGTGTTTGAGATGAGGTTTGAGTGCACCTAAAAACATAAGCTAATTGATTACATTATATTTGTGATTTTACATGCTTAACATGCATTTACACCCATGTGTAATAGCCCTAAGTACCTCCACCTGCAACCCGTGTTTTTTGTGTGTTCTACTACTTCGGAAAGTAGGAGCAAACTATCCCAAGTCCACTTTAAGGGAATTTTACCCATAATAGCAAATGTAAACCCTAAATTAATTCTAATTTTATCTGCATTCAACCTTTTCATGCATTCCAGTGGGTACATTCCTGTAGAGGAGTCTGCTTACTCCTGCTTTATCATACAGGAGTAGAACATATCAAAAATAATTTGCTGGGGAAGTAAGGGGAGGCCTATTTGTTAAAGGTCGAATTTTAGTGGTTGTTTCAAAACAACGATCAATCTCTTTTTTTTTTCTAAGAAAAATGCAATTAAAGTTAATTAAAGATCAGAATACAAAGTACAAATGTAAAAAAAAAAAATGGTGCACAATAATCCAAAAACCTCTAAAAAGTTTTCGGACAATATAAAAAAAAATCCAAAAATCTCTAAAAGTCCGAAAGGCTAAAAAATGGTTAGGGTTTCTAACCTTACCCTGTACTTCCACTACAATGAAATGCAGTAGGTAACTGACTCCAGCCTTGTCTATTGGTACTGTATCAACGGGAGCACACTGAAACGCCAGACAGATAAAATTGGACATGCAGCTGTTGCATTCAATGTGTCAGTTCTCTCCTGTTGGGATGGTTCTCATAGAGAACTCCTGCATTCCCATTCAGTGGAATGCACAAAAAAGCAACAGACGAAAACACAATTAGAAATGCCTGTGTGTAAAGGACCTTGTAATTAACAAAAACCTTACCATGTCAATGCACTAAAGGTTCTTAATGGAAAAATATGTACAACGCAAAGTTTTTTATTTGTGAGAATTTGCTATAGGTTTTATAAACCCACAAACATATTTAATTACTTTTCAATTTCTTTTTATTGAATTTTACAATAATCCAGCAAAAACCATACAAACAATTAACTGATATGACTTTAGAAAGAGTATTGAAATAAAGAATTATAACTCAGATCAATATATACTAAAAATAATCAGTAA
Source organism: Xenopus borealis (assembly GCA_024363595.1). Classification (NCBI taxonomy): domain Eukaryota; kingdom Metazoa; phylum Chordata; class Amphibia; order Anura; family Pipidae; genus Xenopus; species Xenopus borealis. Next base: position 11,572,802 of record CM044445.1, read on the forward strand.
TGATTAAAAATAAACAGATAAAATAACTAACATAACTACCATGTGGCCAAAAAAGGAGAGAAAAAAAAATTTGCACTAACTCTTCATGTAAGAAAGAATTGAATAATGTGAATGCAGCTAAATCAATTCCACGTACATTCTTAACATATAACTTATTGAATCTCAATTTCTTTTCCCATAAAGTCAAAAATAAATTGCTTTTTTGTTACTTCTTTTGTTTATAAATAGGTAAACCATTTTATTTGGAACTGTTTCCTTAACTGAAGTTCTCCTGTTTTATGTCCATCAGCATCCTGTAAACAAAGATTGTACAAATAATGAGTAACATTTTCCAAAACTGGAACAGTGTCTTTAATCCGGTATAGAAAAATATATTTTCGAGAATCTGCAACAACCAAGAAACAAAAATAAGTTATTTCATCAGAAATATCAGCAAGTGAGTCTTTAGCCGATTCTTGAAGATAGTCCATAAGGTCAAGCAGTGCAAATTGTGGATTCAATTTTATTTTAAGATCAGTTACATTTCTTATAAATTTCTGAACACTATCCGAAAAATTCTTTATGAGAGGACATGACCAAATGTAATGAAAAATATCAGTATCATGACCTTTGCATTTAGGACAATAAGATTCTTTTCTAAAATTAGGAGATTCACGAAACAGTGTGTTGTAACCCAGATGTACAAATCTAAAATGTTGGTCCCTCCAAGATTATGAGTAAATGTTTTTCTTAGAGTTTTGTAATATTTTTAAAAGAGGTAATCTCGATACCTAAAAATGAAGACCATTTTCCCCAGAAAGGTACAAAGGATCATAGTCCTTGCAGGACAAAAGTAAATGTGATATTTGGTGAATTTTATTTAAATTAGGATTCTCCATCAGACATGGTAATGAATCATACAGATGATGTTTAAAAAGAGAAGTATAATACTTGTTTCCCAATAAATGAATACTCCTTTTTTTTGGAAATATGTCAACTCATATCTTTCTTCTAAGTGATAACTCCACAAACATATTTAATAGTTCCATCCAGTGAAAGAACCTATGCACCAATGGAGGCCTATTTAGTTAACCTCATGTTTTAAAAGGTAAAATTTTTTCGCATTTATTGGTAAATTAAGGGGATTCTGGTTTGGGGGTTTGGTCACATTTTTTTTAAATTCAGGTTTTAGTAATACTCCCCCATAGTGTATATAATTGAACTTCATAATAAAAAAATAATTATTTTCACCTTCAAACAATAGACAATTTTCAAGTATGGGACCTGTTATTCCTAATGCTCTGGACCTGGGGTTTTCCAGATAAGGGATCTTTCTGTACTTTGGATCCCCATACCTTAAGTCTAGAAAATAATAAAAAAATCAAATAAACCCAATTTACTATTTTTGCTTCCAATAAGGATGAATTATATCTTAAATGGGATCAAGTACAAGGCACTGTTTTATTGTTACAGACAGAACAGAAATTGTTTTTAAAAATGTGGTTTATTTGGATAAAATTGGATCAGGATAGACAGCCTTCTCATAATTCTAAGATTTCAGGATAACAGGTTTCCGGATAACAAATCCTATACCTGTACTAACCGTCTAACAGAACACTGTGAAATGATTTGAAGCAATGTTCTTAATTATTCCGTTTTTTTCCCCCCTCTCGATTATAGTATACAGATAACTGAAAGGGTTATAGTCTAAAGAAAGTAGGAAAGAGATGTTTACTTTATAAACCCATAGAACTGTCCTTATCTTAAATATTAGCTGGATTTCCTGATAAACACGTTTACCACAGAGGAACACAAGTCACGGCAGCTGTCAGCATTTCCTTTCTGAACTTGGCAGGAAAACATGTTCCTCTGCATGGGGCAACACAGTGCAAAAATAATTAGAATTAGAAGCTTTATGACCGTATTTGCAGCAAGGCTGCAAGACTACAGTTCCTATTATATTTTAAAAGGGTATTATGGGGCTTCAAATGCAGCCACAACCTAATACAAACTCAAGTCATACAATAGTTAAAATACAGCATGTTTACAGCTTCTCAATTGGCCACACTATACTGGAGGCAGACAAGTATTAATAACCCTGAAATACTGCCTTAGACTATGGCAGATATTTTTTATTCTTTTTTTTTTTCTAAATATGATGCAGTTTACTGAATTGTCTTTCTAGCCACCATAATTAATATTATCCTAGTTTTCTATAAAAAATAAGGATGCACCGAATCCAGGATTCGGCTCAGGGGTTGGGTCAGGATTCGGCATTTTTCAGCAGGATTCTGATTCGGCCGAATACTTCTGCCTGACAGAACCGAATCCTAATTTGCAAATGCAAATTAGGGCCAGGGAGGGAAATCACGTGACTTTTTGTCACAAAACAAGGAAGTAAAAAATTTTTCTCCTTCCCACCCCTAATTTGCATATGCAAATTAGGATTCAGTTCCGTAGTCAGCCAAATCTTTTGGGAAGGATTCGGGGTTTTGGCCGAATCCAAAATAGTGGATTATCCCTAATAAAAAAGCACTGAAAATAATACTGTTTATTGTCCAAATTACGATGATGTGCTTTGAAACATAATCATCTGGGCAGTAATATAAACAATTACAGGGTTATGTATGCATTGAAATATAATAGGTTATCTGATCCAACAGGCACAGAAACCATAGTTGTGAGTCTTCTTATTTCTGCACCCTATTCCCAAACTATGTCTTGAGTGAGTGTATTGTGGTGTTTATACAAATGGCCTGCGGGTGTCACTGTGCACATTACTTGTGCTATACAGATACACAGGACTTTCTGTACAGCTTGGAAAGTGAAAGTAGGAAATAAGGCTAATGTCTGCATGAACCTGTTAATAAAGCAGTTATACCCTCCTCATTCTTGGCTACCAAAACACAACAAATGGCGACAAGGTTGGGATACGAACCCACCCTCCTAATCTTGGCTACTAAAACACAACATGTATAGATTAGAGAAGACAAACCTGGAGAAAGAATTGTTCCTATGAATGAATATAATGTAAGTATTATCTGAAGCTATGCAGCTCGTGTTATCACTAGCTAAAATAGGCATTGGCTGATATCCTGGTGTTTATACTCATGTGCAACTTCTTGATAAATTACCTCCTATTCGTATTAAAGCTGTGTAAATATGAACAATCCTCTATATCAATGAAGTCTTGTAACTGTGCATTAAAGATGAAGTTATAGAATCCCTGGCTTATACTAATTCATTAAATTCTCTGTGCTCAGACTCCATGTAATATAGAGTCACATAAACCAAAGGAATAATATTTGCAAATGGTGGGTTGTTAAATTAAATTAAAAACAAAAAGGCAGAGCTGATGACTGAGTAATACTAGACCTACTTGTCAGGAATATAAATGCTATTCTTCCATGTATCCTCTGCCAAAAGCTATAGTCATCTCCATGTGGAATCAGCTTAGTCACACTAGCATGAATATTAAGAAAGAAGCATAAAGAACAATGCAGCCCTTTCAGTCTTAGTTTACCTCATCATGACTCAAAGAAATCTGAGGTTTGTCTAGAATCCCACACAGAATATGCAGAGGCATTTTAGGGATACTAGGCCATTTTCACAATAATAAGAACATATTTACATCTAAATGTTCTTTTTTTAAAAAAAAATCAGACTAGCCAATTAGAAATCGGCACAATATCCAATGTTGCTATTCTGCTTAATCGATGGAACAACCCGTAGCTCAATCTCCCATGAGCCTGCAGCTTTCTTTTAGACAGAGGAGAAACTGCATACAGACACCATTATTCTCTTGCTTCAAGAAGACAAAACTTTATTCACACTTCTGCATTAGCAGACAAAGATCATGTCACCAGTACAGGGTCGATTAGAAGAAGAATACAAACACTTCAGGGCAAGTGAAACGGGGCGAACCCCTGTGTGTTTATTTTTGTCAGTGATGTAACGTTTCGGGGGCAGACCCGTGGTATAAGTGGATATTTTTACATCCCAGGTGCATGACTTTACATTATCAACATTGAATCTCATTTGCCACTTAGCTGCCCAGATTGCCAGTTTGTTAGGATCATGCTGCAAGGATGCCACATCCTGGATAGAATTCAGTGGCCTACATAGTTTTGTGTCACCTGCAAACACTGATACATTACTCACAATACCCTCCCCTAAGTAATTAATGAATAAGTTAAATAGAAGTGGACCCAATACTGAGCCCTGAGGGACCCAACCAAGAACCTCACTCCAAGTAGAGAATATACCTAGAAGAAAAGTTAAAAGAAATGAAGTGAAGGTGTGTTCTCTTTTACTTTGAACAGCTCCTTCTCATCATGCCAAGAGAAAGGTGGTAATAAATTAAGGATAAGTGTTGGTAGAGTCACAGTGGGACTACCCCAGAGATAGGGGTATTAAGTGTAGGGCATAGCAGAAGTCAGGGACAAAAGTTATGGAAGGGGTCCAGTGGAAGGGGCATGAGGAAAACCGCATCTAGGGGTGCCAACAGATGGGCCCCTTTTTTTTAGTTATACTTTTTGCAGCCTTCAGCGGCTATCAGAGGTTACAGGAAGGTTATTTGTTATGAAGAGCAATACATTGGCCTTATACTTGATTGATGTGAATATTCATATCTTGGTTGCTCATTGAAATGTATTAATAAACAAGCTGCTGCCAGTATGTTGTTTTATTAAAGGAAAGGGGGCTTTGTGTTTTAGGGATTTGTTGACGCTACGCCACCACCATGCAAGCACCCCAGACGGACCATGAATTGTTCAGATCGGGGAGAGAGGAAAGAGGTGAGAGCAATGGAGGGGATGCAGGGGAGGAGAGCTACAGAGGGTGGGAGAGCGACAGAGGGGATGGGTGAGGGACAGCAGACTAGGGGTAGGCAGAACACATTTTAAGAGGCAACTGCCTAGCACCCCCTATCATTGTGCCCTAGACAGTTGCCTCTTCTGACTACCCCTAGTTCCAGACCTGTTTGATTCTATAGAACTTAAAGGAAAGACCACTGGAAAAATACTAAAGAATGTTGAACTCTTGCTAAAAACCATAGAAAAGTGTACCAAATATTGTATTACTTTAGTAAATGGGTTCTTTGATCTTTTGTGCAATATTGAATTTCATTATTTCATTATTACTGTATGATCTTGCCATTTATAAACTATATATTCTGATCTGCTGTAGATGTATCTGCCTTTGTTCTTTCTCTGCATCATTTTTAAGTAAACATCATAATGCACAGAACCTAGTATGGAAAACTATCTGCTACAAGCAAGATTCTCTTCAAGACATGTGCATTCTGAGTTTTTGAATCCTTCCAGTTAAAATCAGGTGTTAAAAGGTTGTAAATTGTTTCCCATTATGTAAAAAGAGTGTTCATTATGTGTGTCTTCATGGCTGTCTGTCATGTTTATAGGCAAATTGCATTCCTAGAATCTTCAGCTGCCAATGTGAGGGAACAACTATTTGGTCTTTTTTGTTGGGCTCCTGAGGCAAGCAATGTCTCTTCTGAAAGTTTTTCTCAGTTTCTGGAATATTTTCTTATTCATCTATAACCACAATTCTGTTTTGACAAATTTCGTAAAGTTGCTCCATCTCAATTACTATAACAGATTTTTGTTTGCAGCTATGAAAAAAAATTAGCTTGTGATCATTTCACAAGTGATATTAGGATTAAGTGTGGCTTTATAAGAGGAATGCATGGGAAACAACCACAAGTGGCACTATGCCTAATGTATTTTTCAGATGAAGCTTCTATCACTTCAGCAGGCTTGGACTTTTGATATTTCGGCAAAAGAAAGCTTTAGCAATGGTAATAAAATAATTGCAAAACAAAGTTTCCTTATGCAACATTAGCTAACTTCTTTACCACCCTAAACTTGACTACAAGGAGGTCTTCAACCAGATGGTCCCTTGCCACCCAGCTGTTGTTTCGACCACACTGTGGCTTCCTCATAATTTAAAAAACAAAGTGTTGGAATTCTTCTTAACTTTATATCCCATTGACTATATGCAATTGGCCAAGAAATCAATAGCTCAAACATTTGGCCTGGGGCAAAGTTAAAGCCAGTTGGTATCTGCTCTCCTAGAAGCATAATCTTTAGTGTAAGGCCAGATGGGGAGTTTTTGCAGAGATCTGTCGCCTGGCGACTAATCGCCGCAACGAATCTCCTGTGAATAGCTTGTTAAATAATATATAATAATATATAAATAATAGCTTGGCAATTTTGAGCGACTTTTGAAATCGCACCGCTGCGTGTGAATAAGCGCAGGCGACTTTACGTCTAGCAGGTGCGCATCACTAACAAGCTATTCGGGGAGATCCATCGCGGAAATAAGTCGCCAGGCGACAGATCTCCATGAAAACTCCCCATCTGGCCTTACCCTTAGGGAGAGACTTGGGGTAAACATGTATTTATCTTTTGGAATCATAACAGAGTGATGTTTTCATATATGTGCAACTATAAGTAATAATTTTGAGGTAAGGCCCCCCTTATAGACTACAAAAGGTGACTTAAATCAAAAAAAGTCTACATACCATTAAACAATGAAATGCTAAACATTCTCAACTTCACTATATATATCTTTTTAACATGTTCATTCTTCAGAAAGTTCTTAAAACCTGGTTGCTGAAAAATGAAAGACCATTTTCTTACATTCAAAGGTTTACACATACAATAATAGTTTCCATAACCTGTTAGAACAAAGCTTCTGTGACCCTTTTAACTCGTGAGAATATAAATTTTCCTACACCTACGTCAGCTTTTCAGTAGAGTTCAAGACATGTTACAAATGATATAAATGCTTTATTTAAGAGCCAACTTTTTGTTGGGTTATGTTATTCCAGCCAATTTATTTCCCAATTAAGTAGTATGCAATATAGTGTGGCGTTCTAGCCCTGTATGGATAACACTGCCAATTTTGCAGTCTTGGTGATGTTTGTAGACTGCATCAAGGTGGCCCTAGCTGTATTGAAAGGTTTGTAAAGGACCCCTGATTTCAAAATTATTTTGCTGCAATAAAATTTAATTGCTCAATTATTGAAAACGTTTTTAATCCATGAAGTTCCAGTTTATAACCTTAACATTTACTTTGGGGCTGGCATTTAGGAGAACCAGCGAAACCATTGTGCATTCTGAATCAATTACACTGAATTGCACAATATTCACTTTTCATCATTTAGTTTCCAGCATTCCTCTGTTAGAAGGATTGAGAGGAAACCTTTTTACATAAGTAGATGGTAAGACCTCTCTCTAACATGTGCGTCACAAGGTTAAATGCTGAAACTGTAAGACATTGTAAGTTATTTCACAATGCAGCCTAGGCTAAATTTATTGATTTGGGATTAATGGATATTTCAGTACAACTACTAGACCCCTTTGATGAGCTTTCTACAAGGGATGTACAGCTTCCTGCCATCCAACTTTTAGCCAGTTCTGACCAATATTCCATGAAAACAGAGAAAGATGAAAAGATACTAGACAGAACAGAAATTCCTGGGGCATGTAGGATGAAGATGAGATAATGCACATTTTGACCAGCTAAATACTCTCCCAGGGGTCCCCAACCGACATTCCGTGCCCGTGCCGTTGAAATTAATCCGATGCGTCCGAATTGGACTCCGACCCCCTCCAGACCCCCCTGGCCCCCTGTTCCTTGCAAAAAAATGTGTTGCTGTACCGGTTCCCGGACCAAAAAAGGTTGGGGACCCCTGCCTTACACCACATATATACAATCTGCCTCCCCTCCCCCACATAAAATACAATAATATTTATCAATCACCAAGTAGTTCCAGGACCACATAAAGTATTCAAGTGTTTTTAGAGCGTAATATGTCTTTGAAAATTGCCCTATATTTTTAAAATAGGGAAGGGGTATATGTTTTTTTCATATAATGTGTGCCAAGAGATGCGACAAGCCATGATTCTACAATAACTGCTGACAACAGTAAAATAATCTTAAAAATAAAGTCATGAATATAATAAAAGGTGCTTTGTGATGTCATCAGTAACAGGTGCTTATTTATGTAACGTATTTCATTACATGTTACAGCTCATTGACAGTTGTGTATTATAATGAATAATGTACCCCTGTTGTAAAATACAATAATTTTTGGAATCACCTTGGAGTTCCATGACCTGTATAACCGCATTCGGCCTGTGGCCTCAGGCCTTTATATTTTCATGGAATACCTTGGTGACATATTTTCTTTTGATTTACTATATATGGTAAATTATTCATTATACTGTATATATTCTCTGGTTTAGAAGATGACCCTATGATGGTATTTATTTACTTTGATTAGGTTGTAGTTACATAAGATGTAACAGGGATCATCTTTTGCTATATAAATTGTAACTATATATTTAAAGGAGAAGGAAGGGCTTTATTTACTTGAGGCACCTCCAAGTGAATGCATTTACTTACCTTACACCATGGACTGGTGCCCCTATCAGCAGAAAACTACATCAGTCTGAAGTTTCTCCCAGTGAGCACCCCGGAGCATGCGTGGTGGAATGAAATAGCCTCTTTGTTAAAGTTCAGCTTTTTGCAAAACTGCACATGCTCCATGGTGCATGCGTGGGTCTGCCCTGGGAAATTTGAAGAAAGAAGAAAAAGGAAGCTGGTCGCTCCATGGTGCTTGTTGGAAGAACCCCCGGACCAGTGCAGTTTTCTCCTGATAAGAGCATATGCCCGGGTATGAGGTAAGTATATAATTATCACTTGGGGGTGCCTAACTTTTGGCACCCCCAATTAAATAGGCCTTTCCTTTCTCTTTTAAATTAGCATGAGAAGAGCTTGTCTTCTATTTTTTTATACAACTTAAAATGTGGTTTCTTCTCATTTACAGAGACAAAACAGATCATAGTCAAAACATCCCATCTAAGATAATGATGTCATATATAAGTCATAATGTATAGTATTTGCACTGCATTGGTACATTGCATATTTAGGTACAGGTATGGAATTAGTTATCCAGAAACCAATTATATAGTAGCTCCAAATTAAGGAAAGGCCACCTCCCATAGACTCCATTTTAATCAAATAATTTTGATTTTCTCTGTAATAATAAAACAGTTGGTTGTTTGTACTTGATCCCAACTAATAAACACTTTATTCTCATTGGAGGCAACAATCCTATTGGGTTAAATATATGTTTTAATGATTTTTCAGTAAACTTTAAGTTACAGAAATCCAAATTAAGGTTTAGAAATCCAAAGGAAGCATTCTGTATCACAATTAATAGGTAGACATTCCAGTTAATAGTGCTTACCAATTACTGACTGCAGAATGAAATATGTTGGATCTAGCTGCATGCAAGAAAAAGTGATTTGCACTATATTTAGGGGCAGATTTACTAAATTCACATGAATGATTCGAAATTCGATCGAATTTTCAAAAAGATTCGAATTCTCTAATATTTTTGAAGGCCACTTCGACCATCGAATTTAGAAAATTTGATTGAATGCAATGATTTTAATAATTTGAATAAAATTCTATTCAAATATTTGAATATTAGACAGTCGAATTACTTGCCTTTTAAATTTGTATTCGACTGCCTAGTTTGCCAGATTAAACCTACCGAATTGCTATTAAACCCTATGGGAAGTTGCCATTGGGATTTTTAGATCGAATAAAAAACTTCGATTGAATGGTTAATTGTTCGAATCATTTGATTCAATCGTTCGAACAATTTTTTTTTGTTCGAACGATCGAAATTGAGGTAAAAACCTTCAAATTCGAAATATCGAATATTTTAAATTCGACCAAAATTCGATTGGTCGAATTCGAGGGTTAATTCACCCTCAATTTCGGCCAAACTTTATAACCTTTAACCTTTTTTGACCATTATTAGCTGCTTATTGACCAGTGGGACTCCCAAGGGTTGCTGAGCCTTGGCACAATACCAGTCCTTGCACAAGGAGTTCCACCTCTTATCTACCAACAAAGCAATTTACTATTGTATTTATACAATATATTTATTGGAATATCATAATTCAATGCATTCTTGGTGAGCTTACTATCCAAAAGAAGAAATATGTTTGAAGTATTTTATAACTGGATAATAAAGAGGCTATAAAGAATATTTCTAAACCATAACTAAAATGCATATGGCTTCATATGTGAGGGAAAAGAACCCTGCTAGAAAATATTCCATTGATTTACCAGGTGCCATAAAATATCCATCTGTGATCTGCTTGCTTCCAGATGTGAGGCATCATATAGTGGAGACTAGTTTTGACCAAGGGCTGGAGTCTCAGAAAATCTTTTCAGCATGCACAGCTATTTATTTACTCCTAAATGAGGAATATTTGAAATGATTGTAGACAATACACATTTCCAATCTATTTTTTATGTTGATGCCTAGTCATTCTAATCATAGTTATTCTACAAGATGTAGATAATGAAAAGTAGAATACAAAATTAACGTTTAGTATAAAAAAATATACAATTGTGCCATCCTTTACAGACTAAAAAAGAGAGGACTTGATACTTTCTGTTGTGTATTGACTATAGATAAACCCCAGCTCAATATTTTGATACTCATGTTTGCTAAGGTTATTTTTGTTGGTGCCAGTATGTAAAAGGGAATTCAGCAAGATATTTTGTTTGAATAACTTATGGAAAATGTTTTTGTAGATAAAGACAATAAGATCCTGTTCCTTTGCCGTAGTTCAAGAAATTTTTTGTGTCTCTTCCATATTATAGACATTACATTCAGCCATAATGACTGGTATCTAGAATGCAAGTATGTGAACATTTGAATGTTTTGCTAGGCTATGTCTTTAATGTACATTGCCAGGCAGAATACTAATTCGATGATGGATACATACCACTGAGTTCTGGGATTATCTTTCTTGAAAAATGATCTGTCATGAAATGAGCACAAAAGTTTCCTTTCATTTTTTATTATGAATCCTGTATTGACAGTGATAATTATTATTGTACATGCGGATCAAAGTACAATGTGCATTACCATGGGGCCATTCTATGGCATTACTGGCCATATGCAGTGTAATAAAAATTAATATATACAACTAGTTTAGCTTTGTGCATATAACTGATGGGTGTAACAGAAAATAAAGACCAAATAGTATTTATATTATTTATTTATATACCATTATTAGATACAGGAATGAGACCTGTTGTACAGAATGCTCAAGACCTGGGGTTTTCCGGATAAAGGATAATGTATAATACATCATAGTTCTACATAAATGTTTACAATTAAACTAAAAGAATATTTACAGTAAGAAATGTTGGCTTCCCTCTGGTCTGCAGACCTCACGTGCTGTCTTGTACCAGGCTCCTCTGTCTCTTTCCCAGGCACTAATCTCCAGTGTTCTTTTATCCTGGTTTTTAGCAACTGCTCCTACAACTGATAAGATAGGGAGGTAAAATCCCCCAATTTGCCCAATTCCTGTTGAATTGGTTTTCTAGCATACACAATTTAGATATGGTCCCCACAGCAAATATAGGTTGGGCTA
>CM044445.1:11588276-11601347 GCA_024363595.1 Xenopus borealis
AATTATCTTGTGCATAGAATTTTGGTCAGAATAAGTACAACATTGCATATTTTCACACAATATTATTTGTGCTCAACACAATTTGTTGCCTCTTTTAAACTGTAGCTTATACCTGATCCAGATATAAGCATTCCTTATCGGCAGAAAAAAAAACAGCCTATTGGGTTTATTAAGGGGCAGATTTAGTAAGGGTCGAATTTCAAATTGAAAAAAATTCAAAATTCGACCATCAAATTTAAATGTTTTTTTGATCGAAAATTGACCTTTTTCTATCAAATAGGTCTGTTTTCCATCAAATAAAAATAGTTTGAATCGTTCAAATGCATCGTTCGATTTGAACAATTAAAATTATTTTGGACCAGGAACTAAAATAGCAATTCGGCAGGTGTCGGCAAAGTGTCAAATTCAAAGTTTTTAAAGAAACATTACTTTGATTTTCGATTGGTCGAATTTTAAAATTTCATTAAAATGTTTTCATTTAAAATCGAATTTTGGCCTATTCGATGGTCGAAGCAGCCAAAAAGTTTTTCGAAATTCAAATTTTCACTTCGACCCTTAGTAAACCTGCCCCTTAATGTTCACATGATTTTTGAGTACACAAAGTATAAATATCCAAATTATGAAAGATCCATTATCTGGAAAACCCCAGGTCCCGAGTCTCCTGGATTACAGGTCCCATACCAGTACAAGGAAAATAGTAATAAAATTAGGACTCTTAGGACTGTATTGGCTAATAATAATGGAACCCAACAAACACATTTTTTAAAATCTTAAACACGTTTTTCTCTAATGCAGATGTAAAAACAGTCTAACAACTGATATAACTAGTAAGTAAAAGTGCACAAAATGATTTTTTCCAATTCATACAACAAATACAAAATTTTATATATCTAAATATTTTTATATAAATTTATAATAATTTAATTTGTTTTCAAGGATGCTTTTGAGGTGCAATATTTGGCCAAAAGTTAAATGTCTGTGAAAACATTGTAATTTTAGCTATAGATTAGGGATAAACTAAATTCAGGATCCGGTTTGGGATTCGGCCTTTATTAGTAGCACTTGGATATGGCCGAAGCCTTGTGCCAGGCCAAACAGAATTATTAGGGATGCACTGTATCCAGTATTCAGTTTGGGATTCGGCTATTTTTCAGTAGGATTCTGACTAATCCTTGTGCTAGAGTCCATTTTTTGCAACCTGTACCCACAACCTGTAATCCGCAACCCGGACCCGCATTCTTACCCGCCTGGACCCGTTTCCCGACCTGCAAGTACCTTATACTGCTGACGGTCAAGAATTAGGAAGAGCTGTCATGCTGCTAATCAAGAATCAGGAAGTGCTGTCATTGTAACCGGAAGTGACATAATCGGAAGTAGGTGTGGTCAGAAAAATTTGTAAAAATCGCTATTGAGAAGACCCGTGGCCCGACCTGTGACCCACAAACCCGCAGGACCGCCAACCCCCATCTATACCTGCACCAGGAAATTCTACTTGCAACCCACAGGGTACCGCAGGTTTTTGCGGGTAACCCGCGGGTACCTGACCTGCTGCAGGACTCTACCTTGTACATGGCTGATCCGAATCAAAATTAGGGGCCCTCCCTTTTCAGAATGAGACCCTTGCCTCTACTTTTTGGGCAACCCCAAAGTTTGGGAACCATATGTTTATGGAATGCTGCTTGGCCATTGTGTAGGCTTGTGTAATACTCGGGGAGCTGATGTTTCTTTGTGATGGGTACTGACATCCAAATTGTGACTTATATTTTTGTTAACAAAACCACAAATTCTATGTTCCTTAAAAATACAATTTGTTAATTGTTTATCTTGTTAAATTGGTTATATGATTTCTGTTTATGTGAATGTTTTTATGTGTGCATACAATATAATGTTGCAAGGAAGATGACACAAATGCAGCGCTTCATGCCACCCTAATTTATAGAAATATGCTTTGTATGATGTATTGGTTATTTTTGCTTTTCTATGGAAAGGGGACTTCCATGGAAATTACCTGATACACTTTTTTGACACACTGTTTTGGCTTTCAAGCAGTAAAGTTGCATTGTTTGACAACCGATAACACATTTTTTAATACTAGTTAAAGTATTTATTTTAGACTGCCGGGTATCTATAAAGCATGAAGGAGCTTGCCTTTAGTGCAGGGAAATACAACAATCCGCTCATTCTGTTCACAGGTGTAAATAATCAGATCATGTGTTATTTGGTCTCTTGCCAAATTGCATGGATAAACATTTTAGGTCTGAACTAGTGTATTTTAAGGGAAGGAGAAAAGGATAAGGAACAGCCCCTATGACTACCAGGTTGCCTATGTAAGACATCAGTAGGTCAGATTTTTCTTTATTGACCGAATATTTGTGACCAAAAGAGATGGAAGAACAGTAGTGGTCAGTTAATAATGGGTACCAGGTGAAAAGAACAAAAAAAGTTATAAGGAAAACAAAATGGTTTTGTCCACAGTGAACTGTTTTTTTCATCCTTTAGTAATTGCAAAGCTATTCATTTCAAAATGAATGGTATCCCTGCCATGTAAGAGGCAGAACATAGCATTACACTGATGTTTATTTGAACTTCCAATACTATGATGTTCACAAGGGGTACGCTGTAATGACTGTTGATTTTATGATGGAAATTGGCAACACTCAAAAAAAAAAAAAAAAAGAGTTCCAAAAAATCACTAAAGATGTATTTCTGTAATAAATGTAACCCTTGTCAAAAGCCGGTAGTACACACTTTTCGCCTGTCTTTTTGATCCTAAAAATGTACACGTGGGATTGAGTGCTGGCAGAATATTCATTTTTAAAACAAAAAACAATGTTATACCTTTTTAGTTTTACAGGCATCCTAGCCCTAGTGGATCTTTTAACCTAGAAAGTATCCTAGCTCAGTTATGGAAATGCATTATATCACAGCAGCTCCTAGCGATCTGAATAGGACGTAAGAAGAAAGACCAATATATTACCCTTTTTGAACAGGATGAAACTGTAGACAAAAAATAAACCAGTTTACTTCACCTTCTAAAACAAATTCCTCAAACTTCATTCATAGGGGCAAATTCACTAAAGCGCGAAGCGTCTAATGCTAATTCGCCAGCGTGATGTCATTTCACAACTTCGACAATTTACTAACCGTGTCCCTGGCGAAAATTCGCTATCGAAGTAGATAGACTAGCGCAACTTAGCACCCTTACGCCAGGCGAAATTGCGCAATGACGAAGGGATGTAACTACGCTAATTCACTAAGATGACCATTATACTGAGTGTTACCTCTTGCGCTAGACTTTACTTCACCAGGTCAGACCTGCCGAAGTTCAATACAATAGACAGGAGTTTGATTTAAAAAGAGTAAACACAGTTGTTTGACAATAAATGGCTTCAGCCAACCACTAACCATGAGTGAAAGAAAAGTTTTTGTGTTATCATACATATTCTCTGATTATGATTATAAATTCTGCCGGGGTATGTAAACTTATGAGCTCAACTGTAACCTTTTGGACTGAACAGAAGGATACATGTCTGGCCAGCCAACCAGGTGGCAGCCTGCAAAATTGCAGATGGTCTGTTGAAACTGATAACTGAGCTGACGTACATGCCAAGACATACCTAGACCGTTGGGTGTTTTGTTTGAAATTGAACAAACCAGACATTGTGGGCCTTTCTTGTCAGTTTTACTGATTGTTTTAAATCTGGGCAACCTATCAAAGATGTTTAAGGTTAAAGTGTAGTAGTGTAGTGTAGAAGGAGGCTGATGATGTCTTCACTTAACCAAACACTCATAAATAAAGACACAACATTAACATTTGACTGAAGAGAGTATGTTGCTTCCCAATCAGAACTATAAGCAGAAAATATATAACTGCATGGTTATTTCTGAAAGTTGCTATTCTTTTACCAGTAGCTTGTTAAATAGATGAATTGTGCGTTTCATGCACTCCAAGAGCAATGACAAGGCTTCCTCTGCAGCATGCCAAAGCGCTGATGCTTAACACCTACAGCATTTCTTCTACGTTCAATATAAAACATTTGTGGGCCAAGTAAGAGCACATTCTGCAATTTATTCTAACTGAACACTACTGTATTCATGGCTATTGCATTTTTAACATCAGCAATATGACCACATGCTTTTCACAGCAAACCTTTGTCTCCTGCCTGCTGCTGCTGTGTTTTAAGGGTTTCTGGGACTACAAGCTACATGACCTAAGCCATTCCAATTTATGTTGCCATGGAAAATGCACAAACACTTGGTCCAGAACATTAGGTTTTTATTCCAATTTATCACAATGACCCTAATGTGTTCTATGAGACTGATATTTCTGCTAAGCATCCTACTAGATGCTCAAAAATCCTGATTTACCTTGCAGTCTGTGACTGTTTTGAAATCAATATAGATAAGTAGTGATGAGCGAATTTGTCCCATTTCAATTAGCCGGAAAATTGCCAGCGAGATTCACAAAATGGCAAAAAATGTGAGAAACACAAATTTTGAAATTGATGCCGTGTAGCTATTTTGTCCAACTTGATGCTGGTTTCAAAAAAATTATTGATGCAAAGTTTTGTCTGCTAATTTTTGCAGGAGTTTTGCAAATTTATTCACCAGTGGCAAATTTCCAAGTTTTGCAGCTGCGAAATTTGAAGACAAAAATTCACTGGCATCAATAATTTTTCCCTGCGAATTTGCGCCTGCCAAATAAATTCACCCATCACTATACAGTAGATGAGTGATTATTTCCTTTTGGGGTATTTCCTTTTGCAGAAGAATATGTGACATCCTAATATCTATGCTACCTCAGTTTGTTTCTTTTGCTTCTTGGAGAAGATCACAAAGGAAACACATATGGGGGCACATCATTGAACTAAGGGTCTGGGGCCCACCAAGCCTCAACTCATTCCCCTTTTGGCCCCTGCACCTAACTTCTTTTTCTTTCTGCTGTGCTGGGGGCCAGGGGCGGAGGAAGTGGCTTCCACGAAAGGATGGATATGGGCTGTCATAAAAACAGCATAATAGTGGCATAGTGTTTTTCTTAGTGACTTAGGGCTCCTGCATACGCGCAAATTGTTGCTCATGCACGCTCGTGTGGGAGCAGAAAAAAAATAGAAAGCACAGTGCATCAGCGGGAGAGCGGACCAGTAGGCAAAAGGGGAGGTACATGCCTGGCACCCCCTAAGTTTGCCCCCTAGGCATGTGCCTACTCTGTCTACCCCTTGGCCCGGCCTTGCTCACCTATCTGCCTTGTCAGTTGTTCAGCAAGTAGACTCCCAGGTTTCATGAATTTAACTTTCCTAAAATACATTGAGGACTGACCGAAGACCCGTGATCATCATTAACAGCTACTTGTGTGCAGGCAAATCCTGTAGACAAGCACAAATTGAGTCACAACCGCTCTCTGCCGGACGTGTGGCAGCCCACAATCCGCAATAATGGGCAACATCAAATTCTGTCTGGTCAGACTCCTTCCAGTGCAGATTGGTAATAGGGCTTTCAGCATGCCTTTTAACCACACACATGCTTTAACCTAGACTTAACTTGTCCATGAGGATCCTTGGGGGGCGGCAGGGCCACCCACTACTCCTTTCACTTTGATGCAGCGTATTGCGTCCTCTCTCGTGGTGCAAAAATCAAATATTTAAGGGGGCTGTTTTTCAATGCCAAACATAGGTCTATCCTGTATAGTTCCTGGGTGTTTTGCTTGTCTGTCCTGGTATTCCAACCTTGGCTTTTCTACCTGATTATGTTTTGCTTTTTTCCCATTACATCCTTGACAAGCTTTGGTTCCATCGCTTACCTTAAACTCCTGCCTTGGTTCTCTCACTTTAAGACATGGTGGCATCCAAACAGCAGAGGACTCCTCCCGAACTGAAAGGAGGCCGTTATAGGCATAAGGTGAGCTGAGGCTGGAATCTTGGCATTGGCTCTGGGTTCTGGGACTGCATGAAAACATAGGTGAGGCATTTCACAGTCATCCTATAAGTCACCCCAATCTTCAAAAAAAAATGGTTACATATACATATTTCAGCCCCTCCACAGCTGAAACGTTGGAAATAAATCACCTTTTCACTGTGGACAAGACCTGTGAGTGTGGTTTATTCAATGACATTTAATCAGCACCCAGGTAGCTGCATGGATGTTTTTCTGGTGCACCAAACGGGACAGTATAAATATATATATATCCACACTTACAGACCTTAAGGTGAGAACAATAAAATTGTTTATTGGTGATTAGTTTCCACCAGCAAACACATATTGCAGTTTAACCGAACACTTTTTGTTTGACTGCCAAACACACACACACACATGCTGTGAATCAATGACAAAATGCATGGTTGTGTTGCTTGTAGTTTTAAAGTATGCTGGTTAGAGGATCTATAGAAACTAAAGAAAATAACTATTTTTCACAAAGGTTGGTTCATATCAATGACCGTTCCCATTTAATGAAAGACTAGCGCAGTTGGATGATTCTGGCTGATTATATACAGTATGTCATATATAACACACAGTGACACAGTGCTGCATCCATTGCTTTAACTACTCACTGAAAAAGCAATTATTATAATTTTTCAAAGGGATATGGGAATTATAGCCCTCCAGTTGTCTCTTTGCTGCTCCGTGTAAAACATTATATCTGAAAGAAGGACATTCTCCCCCACATTCTTAAGAGTAATTAGGGGATTCTCTAAAAGCTCATAAATTAGATTACATTCCTCAATGGAGAGATTATTTTCCAAATAAAACCAAGTATTACCAACAAAATCTTTCTTTCCTACTGCATGTCAAGGCCATTATGGATATATCATCACTGAGATTGGTATTTTCATAGCAATTGCATTGCTACACAATTATAGCAATGCAATTGCTATGGGGAAAAAGGAAGGCTTTAGAAGGCATTTAATAAATGTTGCTAGTTAAAAACTATTCAGTACATGGCTAGAACATTTTTTTTTTATTGATTTATTAAATGCCCCCTAAATTCATCCATTTATCATTATTTTTTATTTTCCCCACAGCATTTGCATTGCTGTGTATATCAATGAAATATAACTTTTGTTTTTTAAATTAATTGCAGTATACTTTTCTTTAATCCAATATCAAGATGGCTTTGTTTTCGGTAGAGATCAGATTACAAATATTACAACTATTATACTGTTTTTAAGTGAATTGATTACAACATGAAGGGAAATTGCACAGTAGCTATCAAACTAGTATTCTACAAGTATTCACGGTTAGAGCCATTTCCATGGATACAAACAAAACAACAAGGGATGCCCCAAATCCATAATGTAGTTTTGGGATTCCACCATATTGCAATATCACCTTATCAGAAATCGCTATGGTAATCGCTGTAATTTTTGATATCCTGTTATCCTGAATTCTTGGTATCTGGGGTTTTATAGATAATTATTATGAAGTATTTTAAGAGCACCAACATATTGCACAGCAATGTAAAATGTTTGTTTATAAAGGAAATCACATGAATTACATATATATATCATACAGAGTTACATACATAACAACCAGTACTAGTACAAAAAGTGAGGAAGACCCTGTACAATCTAAGAGGGAAGGGAATAAGACACAAGGGAAGGGAGTGGGCAGGTGAGAGATGTAGCATATTGCATTGCATTTGGTACCTAAACAGAGTGATGGTTGGCTTCTCTAAATAAGTGCGTTTTAAGAGATTTCTTGAAAGGTTGGGAGAAAGTCAGACAGATTGTGGGAGAGAATTCCAGAGGAAGGGAGCAGCCCTTGCAAAGTGTTGAATGCAAGCATGTGAGGAGGTAATGAGAGAGGAGTTGAGGAGCAGGTCAGTAGAGGAGCGCAGTAAGCGGTTGAGTGAGTATCTAGAGATGAGTTCAGAGATGTAAGGAGGGGCAGAGTAATGAAGTGCTTTGAATGTTAGGGCCATTGGTTTGAATTTTATTCTGAATGGTAGTGGAAGCCAGTGCAGGGATTGGCAGAGTGGCATGGCAAAGGAGGTTGGTTGCTGAGGTGTATAAGCCTAGTGGCAGTGTTCATTATGGACTGGAGAGATAATAGTATCCAGTGGGGAAGGACAATTAATAGAGTTACAGTAGTCTTAGTTGGGATCAAGTACAAGTTACTGTTTTATTATTACAGAGAAAAGGGAAATCATTTCTAAAAATTTGGATTATTTGTATAAAATGGAGTCAATGGGATATGCCCTTTCCATAATTTGGAACTTTCTAGACAACAGCTTTCCGGGTAATGCATCCCATACCAGCACTACGTTTACCTAAGCGCAACCTATAACAACCAATAAGATATGTGCTTTCAAACAGGTGAACAGTAAATGCTACCTACTGATTGTTTGCAGTGACTAGAACGAACTCTACAACTTTTATTACATAATCCCTGAATGTACTAGCACCCCTTGTTAATGAGTTACATTGCAACCACATTGTTTTTTGATGCTTAAACTTTTTTTTTTCCTCTGGAGCTTCCATATTCCTTGTCCTTTCCTTGCTTGCTTCCTTGCTTTCTAAATAGTGCTGACTTCATGCTAACCAAGTAGCAGTATGAAAAATGCCCCATCCACTCCATCCCTGCATAAATGTAAGAATGGCAAACATAGATTAAAGGATGGTTCTAAGCATGAAGTTACCTAGGCATCCTTTAAACCATGAAGACTAAACAAATAGGTGCAAGTAGATCATATTATATTCATATGAGAAACTTAATAAGGTAACGCAGAAAGTCACCAATGATTTGGGCACAGCACTAACTTTAAAAGTATGGGACTAATTCAATTATAAGGAAAAAATAAACTCAATGCCATTTTGAAAGCATGAAAGCTTCACAAAATCTATCCCACATCAAAACTTTCATGAGTAAGACCATTTAACCTGGGATAATAATATGGCTAAATCTTTCTTGTGGTTTAAATGATGCCATTCTAGAAATGTCACTGGCTGGGGAAACACAAATAAAGAAAACATGGTTAAAAGCCATTTAGACAGAGGAAAATGCACTACAAATATTATATCAAGTGGTAGCTAATGTATGGAAGGAATCTGAAATGCTATTATTTAATCTGCCTCAACTAAAACTGGCTAATCATATATAAACGTCTCAGAGGGACAGAGAAAAGAGGGCACCAGACGAATAATTAGGGTTTACAGTATGTTACCTTCACGTGACACTAGCATTCAGGAGCCATTTGGGCTTTTTATGAGTACAAAATGCAATTTTGCCATGTTATTTACACAAAGTGCAGCAATTTACCCCATACAAGAAACATCATTTGATGAATGACAATTGCACTGAAAATTTCAGGGTTGGGATATCATCCGACAGCATTAGTGGTGGGTGAATCTGGGGCATTTCACTTCGCGAATTTTTCTCGAATTTCCTGAGAAACTCACAAAATGGCAAAAGAGTTAACGAAACGGCGCCGGCGTCTCGTTTTGGATGCAGGCTTCTCTTTTTCGACTCCGGCTCACATTCACGGATTTTCAGGTCAATTTTTCCAGGCGAATCACGGGAATTCACGGTGAATTCGATCCAGACGAATAAATCCGCCCATCACTAGTTGAGATCATAATGACGTGTGTGTGTGATTCCTTAGGCTCAAGTACACTGGGTTTATTGAGGCACGCCCTGCTCATAATATAATATAACATAATATGGCCCCTACACTAATTCTTAATTTAAGTGTTTGGCAATGGGATGACATTTCTCCTTCAACTTATTGTACAAAATTTTTGTCATTCAGCATGCCCACCACATATTACCTTCTTCCAATCACCTCTGTGTTGAAGGCAATCTAAACACCACAGAGGACACTAGAATATAAAAGTTCTAGACTTCCTGTCTAAACAAAAGGGTTTCTTATTGCTTTCACAGAGAAAACTTGACTTTTTTTTGGATTATCTAGTTCAGATCAAAATGTCAACAAACAACTTCTGGGACATCTTCCATTGACTTCTACATGACCTCAACAGGTTTGAGATGGTGTATTTTCAGATTTTGATTTTTATCTTTGGGATATGATAAATCTCAAAAAAATTGAGTTTTATTTTTCCACGAAAAATGTGAATTTTCCACCCTAAAAACCTCAACCTGAATAATAATGATTTAATAAATTGGCCCCCAAAACTATCAAGTTCAAGGTAGCAGTTTTACAGAGAAGCAGAAAAGAATGTTATTTTTCCAAAAATGATTGTTTACTTAATTAGGGCTTTTGGAGCTTCGATATTGGGTTTCCAGAAAATCTATCCCATGCCTTTTAAGTGTAACAATGGCAGCTTTATTATTCATTTTTAACAAAATCCACATTATCTCTGACAGCTGGGATGTTTATTGTTGCGCGCGTTGTGCTGTTGTGAGTTTGTGGAATTTCAGCTTGTTACTGCAGGTAATTTCAAATTGTAATTTGTGCATGTGATTGAAGAACAAAACACTTTTAAACTATGGAATATTAGAAACGGATATTTGGTTCCCTCAAGCACTAACAAGTCTGAATTTCTACAAATTAACATGGAATTAAATAGGAAGCTGCAGAGAAAGGAAAATCTTGCTGCTTTCCCTTAGCTCCGATCCCATTTCATCTACTGGTCAAGAAGAATAGACACGTTCACGCTTCAGGAATGCTTCACAGACCACAGAGAGAACCTCAGCATTTTATTCCAAGAAGGGATGCAGACAACAACGCAATAAAATCCATATATCACACCCTGGAAAGGTCCAGTAAACACCCACACAGTGAAAAAAATATTGTCTAAGCTTATGTGAGGCATTCACTGTTCACAGATCACTTAATACATTACACTGATGTGGTGCAAATTTCTAACAAAATAATGGCAACTGTCAATCAGAAAGGTTTAAAAATTTTGTCCCGAGACAAAATCGGTTAGTGGATGGCACAGTCAGATAATCATTGTTAAACGATCATTCCCTGCGTATGCCTTTTGCGTATGTAAACAAGGGACGGAGAGCTATTGGTTAATATATGTGAGATCTTGCAGCCTGCATGGCAAAGATGCAACCAAAGTCTCCTCATGTATCTTCCAACATGGACAGGTGAATCGCACAAGATCATTCACAGAGAGACAACTAAATCTGCCTGTTTATGGTCAGCTTTACTTAAAGGGAAACTGTCATGGGAAAACATTTTTTTTTTTTTTTAAATGCTTCAGTTAATAGTGTTGCTCCAGCAGACTTCTGCACTGAAATCCATTTCTCAAAAGAGCAAACAGATTTTTTTATATTCAGTTTTGAAATCTGACATGGGGCTAGACATATTGTCAATTTCCCAGCTGCCCCAGGTCATGTCTTGTGCCAGCACTTTAGGAGAGAACTGTTTTCTGGGAGGCTGTTGTTTTTCCCTTCTCAATGTAACTGAATAATACGCAGTGGGACATGGGTTTTACTATTGAGTGCTGTTCTTAGATCTACCAGCCAGCTGTTATCTTGTGTTAGGGAGCTGTTATCTGGTTACCTTCCCATTGTTCTGCTGGGTGGGGGAAAGGGAGGGGGTGATCACTCCAACTTGCAATACAGAGTTTATCAGAGCACAAGTCACAGGACTTGGGGCAGCTGTGAAATTGACAAAATGTCTAGATTTCAAAATGAAATATAAAAAAATCTGTGTGCTCTTTTGAGAAATGGATTTCAATGCAGAATTCTTCTGGAACAGCACTATTAACTGATGCATTTTGAAGAAAAATGTTTTTTTCCATGACAGGATCCCTTTCAGCCCCAGACAACAAATGGGTCCACATCACTCCTATTAGTGTTCATTCAATAAGCACTTGAGTCAAGATTATTATTGTGCTCTGCTTCTTGTGACAAATTAGAAATCCAGAGGGGGGTGAAGAGTGCGGTGAGAGCAGGGCAGCCCTGTCCTTAATACCTGCATAGTACTGGCTTCTACTGCACCTTCTGCATGCCCAAGTGCTCTCATTGACGCATCTGAATGATGCAGAATGCAGGTGGAAGGGAAGGATAGGCAATAACTTCATGTCTCTCATCCCCACACACCTGTCATGAATACAGCATGGCCAAATGCAGACAGCATTGTATTCATCAGGTCAGGTCCATTCCGCTCTTACGTCCTGGGTGCAAAGTGTTTGGCTGAGTGGAAAAATGTAAAGCATGCTGTGGTTTAAGCCTGTTCATAAATGTTTTCTACACATTGGTGTACCTTCAAGGGGATAGGGGTGCCAGGACAATGGCACAAAGAACTTAGGCACATTGAGCATTCAAATAAAATTTGTGGTGTAATCGTGTAACTTTTAAACAAAGTTTGGACAGCATGTAGGATGCTATGCTAAAGACTTACCTGCTATAACCGACACAGAGACAGAAAAGTTTGTGCAAATTGCATTGTTTATCCCAAACCATTATTTCATAATTGGTGACTTATTGCTATCAATTACTAACCAGCTAGATGGAAAAATTACACCACTTGATAACATCATTGTTCTCTGTCCATGTTAAAACAGATCTGGTTTTCCCAAGAAATTATTTGTTGAGATGTGCAGACATAAGTTTCCTGTAATCTGTTTCAAATTACAGTATTACATGTGCAGTCCTGTGTGGGTTATTAAACGTTATTTAAATCATGTGTGTATTTTTTAGTTGGAAAGGTGTGCTCTCTTTTATGAGTTATAATTACTGATAGTTGCATTTGAAATAAGCTTTGTGGGGGGGGAGTGGGGTTGAAATGCCTCATTTAATTTATTTCAACATTTACTTTGCAGAGGTAGGTCCCCAATCTTTTTTGCCTGTGAGCCATGTTCAGATGTAGAAATAATTGGGCAGCCAAACAGCCTCAAAAATATCTCTTGAATTAAAAAAGGAGAGTGTGTTTGAGGTGCCACACGGGGAGAACCATTTACTCATTTATAGTCAAATTTTAGTGGTATTAGAGCTTTTTGAAACCATTATTAAACTCAATAATTTCTACATTTGAATATATTGGGCTGGGTTTACATAGTGGGCACCCCTAGGCCTGTTGTCATTCATCAACCCCCCCAGTAACGTAACTGGAGGGGGGCAGGCCCCAGTGCGGGATGTGCAGCCGGGCCCCCAGCCCCCCTC
>CM044445.1:11604004-11617269 GCA_024363595.1 Xenopus borealis
CACCTTTACGTTCAGGTAAAGATATAATAGCCTATGAACATTTACATCTTAAAAAAATGCATACACTCCTCAATTATTTCATTTAAAGTAGAGATTTGCTCTGTGTTTTTTTTTAGTATAGTGGTCAGTAACAAAACTACTAAAGTGTTAATCATCATGTAAGTCTCTGTAAGTCATGTGAGTCTACCACCTGGCAACCTTCCACTGAATTTGTAGCAGTTTGTAAAGTTGGCTTGCTGTAGTTTACTAGACAAGCTGCAATCTGTTCCTGATATTCATTGTCGGCTATGAATACACATTGAAACAGATTTTGTTATATATCCATCATAAAATTGGATCTGGAATCTTATTAAGACACCATAGGCGTAAAGACATTGGGCAACATTTTCTAATTCAGTTTAGCCAAACTCTTTTCTCGGATTCATCACAGTTCCCTTACTCACCAAAATTCCTGAAAGACGCTTGTAATTCTTGCACAATTCTAAGTGCTAATCACAGACAGCATCTCATAGAAGCGATACGTACAGGCTGAGTGACACACATTAATGGGAAATCATACAAAATGTTAAATACTGTAAAAGAAAGATAAAATTTAACAGATGGGTGCTTTGTACAACTCTGTCCGTCTGGTCTCTGCTTAAACAATAATTGTAAAGGAAAGAAAATAAAATCCCATTTTTGCTTTCTTTAATGAAGAAGTGTATCTCCAATATACTTTAATTAAAAAATGTCTAACATTTTTATAATAAACCAGACTGTATGCAGTGAACTTCCCCCTTATTTTTACTTGCTCCGACTGTTGCATATAGGAAACTACAGATTGTCCCTAACTGCTCTGCAGGGAAACATTCATACTTTGAAACAGCAGGGGGGGAACACTTTACTTCCCAGAACTCGAGCATATTTGTTTTTTTCCCTGTGGAGCAGCCGGTGACTTTGTAGAGATTTGTATCCGCAGATCCAGTGCAGTCTGTATATTCTGTTTATGAATCATTCTTGCTATATCGGCTTCTATGGCAGATATTATTTGACTTGTGCTGTTTTGATAATTTACGATGATCCCTAAGCTTAACCTCCCAACTGAAGCCCAGGCAACACTGAGCATGTTGATGGTCTTGGTCTTGCAAAGATTGTTGCAAGGTGTCGGCCCCCTGCAGCCAACTTTGAAAGCATAAATTATTTGTTTAATTAGGCTTCTGGTGCAGAAAGTTCATGTTGCTATTTAGTATTACAAAATACAGCATTTCTAGCGTTATTCTATTTTAGACTTTAGCTCCTCTTTAAGGGCTAGCTGTGGATACTGAAATTGATTAGACGAATGGAGAGTTCTTGATTTTGTTACCAAAGTGTTCACTTGCTGTTTAAAACTTTAGATATATAGACATAGTAATGACTAGAAATGCAAAAAGAAAGGGATATTTTTTTTTACTTTGGTCTCAAAACTGCTTTCTTCCAACAATTTTTACTTGTATACTCAGGTAGCTATCTTGTCTCCACACACCTGGTGCGCCACAATCTTATTTAGATTCAATAGCAGTCCAACCTTGTCTGATCACAAAGAAGCTAGGCTGTCACTAGGGAAATACCAGGAGCTTCCCTGTCTGCTAGCAAGCTGGTGGTGACAGGAACTGACATGTTTAACTGATCCAACATTCCATATCCAGTGTCATAACCACAAAAATAAAATGTAAATAGGTTATTTTGTAGTGTTTTTAGATTTCTTTTTGTGCCATCACACAAACCATTACACAGTTGCACTCACTTTCATCTCTAATGTATTAAACTACTCTATTGAAATTTGTCTGAACAATACATACATTTGCCATCCAAATCAACTGCAAGGAGGTATGGTAACCGGCATTTCTCCCCTAGTAAACCTGGTGTATTTTTAGCCAAAAGCAATAACTTTTGTTATAGGAAGAGATGGTACAGTAACTGTAACAGTGGGTATAGCAGCCTTTGGGAAGGGACAGTGGTCATAGAATAATAGGTTTAGTATGGACAGTATATGGCATATTCTAGATGGGGCCTTACCAGTGCTCTATACAGTGGAAGAATAACCCCCTCCTCCAATTTATCTATACTCCTTTTAATACAGTTTATGACTTTATTTACCCTTGATGCTGCTGACTGGCATTGCTTGCTACAGCCAAGTTTATCATCTACAAGGACTCCAAGGTCATTTTCCATTATGGATTTGCCTAGTGCAATCCTATTAAAGTCTTGTGCATATTTTTGCATCCCAATTGCATGATTTACATTTATCAACATTGAATCTCATTTGCCACTTAGCTGCCCAGGTTGATAGTTTGTCAAGAACCTGTTGCAAGGATGCCACATTCTGGATGGAATTAATTTGGCTGGATAGTTTTGTGTCATCTGCAAACACTGATACATTACTTTCAATACCTTCCCCTAAGTCATTAATGAGCAAGTTAAATAAAAGTGGACCCAATACCGAGCCCTGACGGACCCCACTAAGAACCTTACTCCAAGCAGAGAATGTACCATTAACAACCACTCTCTGTACCCAATCCTGTAGCCAGTTTCTTATCCTTATGCAAATGACTTCATTAAGCCCAACAGACCTTAGTTTAGAAAGCAGTCGTTTGTGGGGCACTGTATCAAACACTTTGGTGAAATTCCAATAGATCACATCTGTTGCCCCTCCACTGTCCAGGCTTACATGACTTATACTTTATAAAGCCATGCTGATTGCAGCTCATAATGCCATTCATTAGTACAAAGTTTTGAATGTGATCCCTTCACAAGCCTTCAAATAAATTTGCCCAACACAGACAAACTTAATGGCCTATCATTTCCAGGCCGAGATTGTAATCCCTTTTTAAATATTGGAATGACATGACAAGGATCTGGAGCCTTGTTTACATTAATCTTTATCAAAGCTTTATGAATCATATCCTGAGTCAGCCACGGACTAGACTGAGTCATCGGTGCAGCTATGAAGTGAGCCTGGGAACTCAGACTCTGGGAGATCCATACACAGACAGACAGACTTCCTACCCTGTATTCTGCTCAGAGAGATCTTCCTAACATTTTCACTGCATATTTGAATAGACATGGCTGCTCCTGCCATGATGCAAGGTGAGAACCTTGCTCAGGCATCCGTGAGTAGCCAGTGACTATGGACAGCAAAATGCTGTCTCCAGTAACTTGAAAAGACAAATTTCCATTTTTAAGACAATAATTTGGCTATTCGAGTTCATCAAGTGCAACAGGTGGCAGCAGCAGCAAAGATAGATCAGTAGAGTTTGGTATATATTTCATCTAATATAGGCTTTATCAACTGAAATTGGGATCCCAATGCTATTTTAATACTAAAAAGCGTTAAAATCAGAAAATCCCATTTCTTTCTTTCAAGACATTCCAGTAATATGAAGCATGCAGGAACAGCTGCCTGACAATAGTGTCAACGTCTGACTTGATTATGTCTCTGTCATAAACCGCACATCCTGCTCTGTCCTGGGACAAAACTCCATCCTTCTCATGGGATATCAGTATATGGCTCATGATTGATGCACTCTGAGTAAAGTTATCTGCAGCTGGTGAGCGCTATTTCTAGACTTTTAGATAGCAGCGCTGTCATGGGAGTCTATCATTCATAATACACTTCACATCTATTTACTCCACAGATAGTTTGTGGATGAAGTCACACAGCGTGTTTTCTCAATAGGTTCGGTGGAAGAAGTCTAACATATACAGTTCCATCATGGCCAATTGCACAGACCAAGGAACAGACAATGAAAGAAGAATCTTCTATCAGCTCCCAGCAAAGATTGGCCTCTGTTCAAACAGCAGTTATGATCTAACAGCTATAAAAAGTATACAAGATAATCACCCGGTTATCTATTAAATGTTTCATCAAATTGCACATTAAATGTTTTTGTCAGCAGATGTTTTTATGAAAAAGCAGTTAACAATAAATAACTATAACAGCTGTCTTACATCCGAGCACAAGAAGGTTGTGTTAAAAAAAAGTCCTGTACTGCTTACATTATATTTAAAATCAGTGTAACAAGATCCTCCTTGATGTAAATCCTTGTACTCTGTGTATATTAATAGTTCCTTCATACTGCAAATGTAAGGATAAATATCCATTTAAAATCCTTTGAAAAAAATAGAAAGGAACAGAGGGATGACATAAATTACGTGACAAATGCCTCTTTATTTTTCTTATTTCTGTGTTATCTGGTTGTATCTTAGTGGTCTCAGCAGTGCCATATTATATACACATAATGTGCCTTGTGCAGAAAAATAATTCAGTTTCAACTTGTGAAAAATGTCACTCATCACTATTTGTGTATGTGTCGACAGGTCTGTGCAAAACTAAATCCACTAATCATTATTAGTGCCATGATAGGGATGAATCTGGGGACTGGTGATGGCTAAAATAAAATATATATATATATATATAGTTGAATTTCCATAAATACTCATTAAAAAATACTCATTAAAAAATCCCAAACACAATCCCCCACGTAATGGAATGCATACTGATGATGTCATCATCACGTCAGCTGATTGGCCTTTCCCGCCAATTTGGGTATTTAATGCATTCTTTTGTACTAGTCTATACTTTGAGAAAGGCCTTGGAGGAGGCCGAAACGTTAGTCTTCTTTAAATAAATACATTTTGTTTTCATTAAGACCTGAGAGTGCGGACCGTTTTGTGGATAGATTCATTTTTTGTGGACACTGCACCCAGGCACATTTATACCATGTATCGAGAGTGCCGACTTTCTGTTGGAGTTATATATATAGTTGGATACCTGTTCTTGCTTGATAAAAGACCAATGCTGGTCTGAAACATTGCATCTGGGCCAGAGGCGTTGTTAAATAAAATCTTTTAAGAAAATTTCCTAATGCTGCTGTTTGTTTGAATTGAAGTATCAGAACATTGTTACATATTTAAACTGATGGAAAATGTGTTACTTATTATGTGAACAAGCTTTGTACAGTGTTTATCTCCTATCACCAGTGAAGGGGTGGTGAGTCGTGTAGGTCATCAGATCTATAAGCATTCAATAGAAGTATAGGGAGGGAAATGGAGACTAACAAAGGGAGTATGGGAGGGAGGAAAGGAAAGGAAAGGAAGGGGGAGAGAGAGAGAAGCGAAGGGGGAAAAGGGGGGAGAATGGGGGGGTAGGGGGAAGCTAGAGGGCATAGATAGAGAAAACCATCAGAAATATCAAAAAACGGTCTGAGTTCAGGGGTATTTTGAGGAGGAGTTCCTCGTCTCGGAGCATGTTACTATGTTGTTGAGGAGACCACTGCTTCTCATAGTTTGGTAGGTGGGATCGATGTAGGGCTGCGAGGTATTCCATCCGTCGTACATCCTGAATTGCCTGCTTTAATTCATTGGCTGTAGGTAGGGTTGCCACCTTTTCTTGAAAAAAATACCGCCCTTCCTATATATTTGTTTTATTCCTATTAATAACATTGGGATCAACCATCAAAAATACCGGCCAGGTGGCAACCCTAGCTGTAGGAGGCTGTCGTTTTTTCCAATCATCCATTTGGATGCAGTTAATATCAGATTGACTAGTTTCTGGCTATGCTTTTTAAGCTTTGGAAATGGCATACCCAGTAAAAAGGTGTGTTGGTCTAGTTGTATATTAAGGCCCAGTAAGGAGTCTAACAAGGTTTGCATTGTTTTCCTGTAATCGGCCAGGAGAGTGAAGGACCAAAAGGTATGGAACAGGGTGCCCGGTTCTCCACAACATCTTATAGTTTGTTTCTTTATGAGTGACACACGTTGAGGCTTTCTTAAGATTTTCCCATAGGGATATCCATTTGGTGAGGGGTATATCTCCTCCGAAAGTTTGTTCCCATGTCAGCATGTACCCACGCTTGATAAAGGTTGTTTCAGAGTGAGTGTTGAGTATTCCATAGATGTCAGATATGAGACCTTTCCTAGTTCCTCTTGTTGCCATAAGCGTTTCCACTGGTTTATGTTCTGTAGGTACCTGATGTCCGATTGTTTCAAGGGCAAAGTGCCCGATTTGAAGGTATTGGTATTGCAGAAATTATGTAACTCATATGTATTTTGGAGTTCCTGTGGGTTAAAGGATGGTAAACGTCCTTTAGTTGAATTAGGCTTGCCTGTCACCATGGCTGTGTGTATGAGTTTATGAGCCCTGGGGGGAAATATGGATTGCCCCACAGAGGGCTTAGTCTATATGGTTCTCGGATTATGTTAAACTGCTCCTTAGCATAGTTCCATGCAGACAGAGATGGTTTTACTGCATTTAGTGGGCTGTTCTTTGGTTTTTCAGGAGTTTTTTAGAGTCTCATAGAAATGAGGATATAGTATACGGAGAGACCATATAATTTTCCAGAGTTACCCATTTTCCACAATATGCCCAGTCCGACCTTGCCACTGCCGTCATATCTGTGATGCGACATAATACTTGAGTATATCTGGGGCACCTAGGCCCCCATGACATTGGGGAAGTTAGTACCCTCTTGGAGATTCTATGCCATTTATTTGCCCATATAAATTTCAATATTTTGGCCTGGGTTGCTTTCAGTACTTTGAATGGGATCCGGATTGGCAGTGCCTCAAAATGATACAGCAATCTAGGAAGAGTTACCATTTTTACTGTGATGATCCTACCCAATCAGGGAAGTATGTGAGGATTCCATGTGTCTAGATCTCTCTGGGTCTGTGTGAGGAGTGAGGTGTGGTTTTCTTTGTATAATGTAACATAACTTGGGGTCATCTCACCAACATGATTACCATAATACTAACTTATTTCTGTCACTGCTAGCAACCAGGCAGTTGTTTGAATGACTGTAAAGTAAATAGCAGAATTACAAATGTAATCAATTATAAATATTCATGTATAACTAGCTTTATGATTTATATGCTTGCTGGTAGCATTTTAAATTGCATTTTGAAACAAAAGGCAGAAGAGTGGCATAGGTTATTGTTATTAACACAATTTTATCAAGCACTAACATATTCTGTAGTGGGTAAAACAAATTGTTTAGATACAGAAAAAAAAAAGAAAGAAAGGTTAGTTTGTCCTTTTAGTCCTATCTTCTCCTGCCAATCCTTCCACAGTCTCCTCATTTTCAAAACAAATTGTTTAGCTGAAACATAAGAGGGTAATTGGGGTCCTGCCATAAGCTAATAACTATAAAAACTAGGGATCGTCTATTTGGGAATCGGTAGAATCTCTGAATCCTTCCAGAAAGATTCGGCCATATACGGAACCAAATCTGAAGCCTAATTTGCATATGCAAATTAGGGGCAGGAATGGAAAAGGTGGGGAAAACATTTATTACTTCCATGTTTTGTCACAATTTTCCTTCCCGCCCCTAATTTACATATGTTAATTAGGATTTGGTTCAGCCAGGCACAAGGATTTGGCTGAATCTGAATTCTGCTGAATAAGGCAAATCCTGCCAGAATCACGAACTCAATTATGGATTCAGTGCATCCCTAAAAAATACACATAAAAGTTTATTATTTAATGGGCCAAAAGGTAGATGCTAATAGTGTGCATCAAAACATTATAAAGTGCAGTAGCATGTCCTGACCTTCCGTGTGCACAGGTTGTTCCCCTCTCCTCCCACTTCCTGCCCTTGCCCCACCCATGTCCCACCCACACAACACTGGGCATGGAACGACTGCCTGGGTAAGATCCATGGGGATCCATCACTGCTAAAGTGCTCATGTCTTTCTATACTAGCACCTGACACCAATGTACTGGTTGTGCCTTTTACTGTAAAGAAAAATTAGTCCTGTAGCTGTGTCAGCATGCTGCCCTTTATCTCTCATGTGTATGTTGCTTCTGATTGTTTTCTATTCCCAAAATAAATGTGCCTCAAAAGTAAGTGCTTGCTTTCCAAGAAGAAAACCTCTGCATTGTGGATAACAAACATGGCAGATGTTGCACATAGGGAAAGGAAAATCAGACATTATTTTGCAATAAAGTTTGCAAAGTTCTTGCAGCATTCCAAGAGTGACAAACAAAAATCAGAAGGGGGAAATTCATCACCTGTTTTCAGCATTCATTATAAATTCTTCCCCAGAGCCATTTGCAGTTACACTGATTGACAGATGCAGGTGCTGACTAGGTTAGAAAGGTTTATAAGAATAGGGTGAAACACAGAGGCATAGCATGCATGGGAGCCCACAGGAGGCCACAGAAACAAGACTATATTTTCAGGCACCCGCTGCACTTTATATAACAAACCCGTCATTCAAATATTTTTGAAACCTTTACTCTGGAACCAAAACTGCCTCCAAACATGCATGTTATCACATATGTTGATCAGTCAGTGGAAGGGATAAGTCTGCCAGAATTACTCATCCACAAATTATCCCACCTGTGTTCTTGTGATGATACTACGGAAACTTGCACTAAGGATAGGGCTGAGATAATTTTTTTTTCTGGAACAACTAAACTGAAGTAACACAAGTCTACACATGACTGATTTGTTTCATACAGTGCCTGCATCCCCAGACTGAAGACTTTTGGCCTCTATACTCCTAACATAATTTGTTTTGAACAGACAATTGTTTAGCTTTCTCTGAACACTAAAATCCTTTCAATTGCTAAAGAATCAGTTTATCTTTACGGTGTTGGAGCATGATGAGGAGTCTGAGTTATTTTTGTTATTCTTAACCTTTATTTATACAGTACCAATGTTCATAATTCACATCAGTCCCTGTCGTGGTAGAGCAAACACACAAGGTCAGTTACATCAGAATCCAAATTAACTTGAATACATATCGTTGGGGTATGGGAGAAGACCATGACTCCTATTATAAACCCCCACACACATGGAGAGGGCATAACAACTCAGATGCCCTGGTCAAAACTAAACCCGAAACTCCAAATACACCAAAGCAAACCATTATGTTACTGGTTTACAGCTTCTCCTGATCATGTAGAACATATCCCTGTATGTGCTTTAAAAAATGTATGATTTATATAGCACATTTCTCCCATGAAACTTAGTATTTTATAGCAGTCAACACAGCTGTCTTTGTGTACTATACCTGCTATATGCTAGAACATGAGGTAATTAAGTGACTTGCACAACAAAAACTAAAACTGAAATTAGAACCAGGCTCCCTACTTTAGAGCCATTGGAAAAGACAGAGCACATGCCATTTCTTGTACACCAACTCCTCCTTCTCACATGAGGGGGATCAATAAATAACAAATATCAGCCAACAGTTAGGGGCCGATGTACTAAATTCACATGAATAGATCGATGTTCGATCGAATTCGATTGAATTTCGATCGTAGGATTTATTCGACTGGTCGAATATGCAATTTTTGGCATATTCGATCATCGAATAGCGAATGATCGAATACATTCGAATAGATTCGAATGATCGAATATTCGATCAGCGAAGGATTTAAATAAAAAAATTTATTCGATTGCCTACTTCGCCAGATTGGACCTACCGAATTGCAATAGAAGCTTATGGGAGCACTTCCATGGGCTTCTGAGGCTAAGTCCTGATCTAATAGGATTCGTACGATAGATGACTTAGTGAATTTGCGTAATTACGATCCTTCGTCCGTGCGCAACTTCGCCTGGCGTAAGGGTCAGACCAGGCGAAGTTCAGTACAATAGATAGGAGTTTGAAAAAAAATGGAAAAAAACACTGGCGTGTTTTACCATTGTAGGGTGATAGTGTGAAAAAGATTGTTTTTTTTGGGGGGGTTACCTTCCTTCCCCCCTACATTTCCTAACATATAGGACAACTTTATTTTATTTATTAAAGGTTTCCTGGCTTGTGTAGTGGAATGTAGTGGCTTTAACATATACTTCTATTATACGCTTAAGTTCCCACCGTATGCAAATTAGGCATCGCTAGCGTAACTGCGCTTTGCCTGGCGAAGTAACATTAGCGCAACTATGCTACCGTTCGCCGACCAGAGTGTAACTTCGCACTTTAGTGCATTTGCGTAGCAATGGCAAAAATTTGCATGGCGAAGTGCGCCAAACGCTAGCGAAGCCAACGCTAGCGAATTTTTGGATCTTAGTGAATTTGCCCCAATGGATTAAAGAAGCTCAAGGGTGAAATCCAGGCAAGAGTCAGGGCTGGCAGCGATCAGCATACTCCGATTCAAAGCAAAAGTGTCTGGAACCAGAAATCATATCAGAAAATAATTTAGGAGCACTCAGAAACTTGTTAAGTAAGACCTATATTCAGACATTCAACTCCGGTCTTTTCCAGGATTTTTTCCATCCATTTTTAAAAGAATTGTCAATAAGAAGCACATGAAGTTGCCCCCGTGGATGTCTCCATCTTGAATAGGAAGCCGACAGCTCCTGACAGTCCAAAAAACTTGAATTTTTAGAGGCCTTGCACAGAAATATTTTCTAGAAAGTTTCGAGAAATTGTCTACAACTTTTCTCATTCACAAATGTGCAGAGAAGAAAAGCAGGTTTCACATATTGATAGATCTGCCTTAATTGTTTACAGGCATAGGACAAAAGGTTTTGCATGCAAAACAACCTTTTGAATATTTTGTGTATTGTGACAGATGCTCTTTAATAAAGTTCACTGTAACCTTTTCTTGTAACACATGGGCAGAGGAATTTGCACGTTCCTCATGTGCCTAATAATTTCTAATTGGATCCACCCCAGTGTTTCTCAAATCCATTATTATTCAGCGCAATGTTCCTTTAATGAAATATTTAATACCATATTTTGGCTCCAAGGAAAGCTAATATTTAGTTACAGTACCTTTCAAGGTCCATTACTTTCAGGCCTATTTTATGAGATTTGATTGTTAAAATACTGTCATCTCTTTATTCTATACTAAACTATAAGTTGCATGATATGGGTATTGCTACATTAATTTAGAGCAGACCTGCAAGAGGTTTATGCTTGTGAATTCTCCTGGAGTGTCTTCCTTCTGGGAATCTTTTATACCATCTGTGGCTTGTGTGCTGCCCAGGTTCAGACAGATTTTCTCATCTTTGAAGCCTAGAAAATGTGTACTCTCCTAGTGTTTGCATTCAAGCAATGTTAAAAAAAATGATGGTGGGGGTTTCCTGGACACAGAATTGAATATTTCCTGGACGCTAAGCTGAATATTTATTGACGTAATTATTAGACTCTACTGGTGAAAGTTTTATTTATATAAATAAATCAACTGGCTGTTTAGAGATGTACAGGTGCCCCACATCCTAACAGCAAGGACATCCCTGTACTTTTCTTCTTTGCTTCATGAGAACTTCTAGAACATTTAATAAGTGGGGTATAAAGCAGTGGTCATGCAGATCTAGGGCTGATAGAGGGCATGAAAATGGGTCACAATAACAATTATTTGGCACAGATAAAATGTTCATCAAACTTGTGAATTGAGGGCACCCGTTAACGTGTGATCATTTAACACACGTTCTAGAGCACAGGTGGGATATGGACATCTGAGTACAAAGAGTCCATTGATCTCTGGCTATTTTTGCTGCCCTATTGTCTTTAAATATATCTTTTCATTTATCTTATTCCTTGGTAAGCAATTAATATCAGTGGTGACTTAAGTGCAGTACTACTGTCGTAAAGCTCCTCCACCTTATTCAGATGGAGGGAAAGAATGCATTTTGGAGAATAGTTGTATGTAGTTTTTATCAGAGAAAGTTTGACATGCATACACGACTGGGAAGCAATTCCATATGCTAAGGATGAAACTGTACTGCAATGATTGTTGTCCCTGCAAAAGAATTGCAATAAATAGGGGTCAAAGCCCCAGATCCAGGAGATACTTATGCCATGGCTACATTTGATGCAGATTGGAATATAGAAAGCAGGAGGTTTGTTCTTTTACAGCCCGGATGCGGTGACAATATCTGAGTAGTTTGCATAGTTTTACCGAAAAAGGCTACAGCAGAAAACATGCAAAGTTATTTCTGTACAATGTTTCTTGTTAGAGGATTGGTTCAAAATATGCTTTACATTTTAACAAACTGCTATATTTTTGGCATGCATCATTAAAGGAGAACTAAAAAAAAAAAAGGAGTAGATTGGTATTGTACCAGGCCTGATGTTTAGCAGCATTACAAAAGGAATAAACTATGTCTGAAAACCTAGCCATACCAGCTTCCAGTCTTCTGATCTTCTAAGTCTAACTCAGAAGATTACTTTGGACACTATCCATACACAATGACACTGACAATGGTACAGAAGTTCAAAACATATGAAGGCTCATTTACAAACACTGGCACGCTTTCAAATCACTAAAATAAATGCAAAATTGAGCATGCATTGATGCTTCTTTGCACTATCCCTATAGAGATATTAAATCAATATTTAGTTGAGCCTCCTTTTGGAAATGTAACAGCCTCTAGATGCCTCCTATAGCCTTTGATGAGTTTCTGGATTCTGGATGCAGGTATTTTGATCATTCCTCCATACAAAATCTCTCCACTTCAGTTAAATTTGATGGCTGCTGAGCATGGACAGCCTGCTTCAAATCATCCTATGGATTTCCATGATATTCAAGTTGGGGGACTGTGGCGCCATTCCAGTATATTGTACTTCTCCCTTTGCATAAATGCCTTTGTAGATTTTGAAGTGTGTTTAGGATCATTGTCTTGTTGCAGAAGGGCTTCTTTCTCATCACCCTGCCATACAGATGTTCTTTATGCAAATTGCACTGAACCCAACCAATTTGGTATTGCTGGTAATCCAGATTGCGCAGTTACATGCATTCAAATTAGCAAAATTACAAGGGTACCCACATTTGTGCTAGTTTTTATCATTTGATTTCATTTAATACAACTGAAAACTGTTTCACTAAAATCTTTTTTCAGAAAACACCCCAGTACTCGGATGCTCCTGGGAAATGAAAGACATACCACTGTTATCTTTTTTTATTGAAAGTGGAATACGTTATTATGCAGGGAAGGGTTTCCAAACTTTTTCATATGACTGTAAATTCAGTTGCTGATATAAAGGAGAGGCTACTTAGTTGGTAGTTCTGGCTCAAGCAAGATCATAGAAATCTTGTAATAGGTTTGCAGCAGTTGGTTTCTTTGTAATTCGCAGACAATTTCATTTTGGCATTTGATGGTTGAGGCAGACTGCTCAAAATACATACATGCAGTGCATTTTGAAAATGATCCAAAAATGCTAACAATTTTACAAAGCAATAAACATGAATGACACTTCAGGGAAAAAGTCGATAATCAGAATGTAAATGTAGTAAGTTTCATTTAGAAGCTGTCAACTAGGTATTTGGAAAAAGATCGCCCTTTATATAAATAGAA
>CM044445.1:11661107-11675664 GCA_024363595.1 Xenopus borealis
TGTAATAAATGTGCCTCTTAAAGTTCTTCTGTAAGTGATCTTCATCATACATCACAGAGATCACATAAATTGTGTTCAGTGTTTTATTAATTCTAGAACTAAATACAAGGCAGGGAAGTAACGGGAAAGGTAGCTTTGTTTAAACAGCTGAGACTCGGAACATCCATAGAATATGTGATATACAGCATGATTCATTTAGCCTTTTTTAGTGACTTCTGTTGGGTAGGTTTGACAGAATAGTTTTTGACATTAGGGACAAGTAGGTCAGCTTACATGCTTAATATCTGGCAAAGGACTGTTCTACAGAGTGACCTAAATATAAAAGGGTGTCTGTATCTCCCAGATGCAGACAAGAAACTAGTCACATTATTAGAAGAACAATTTGTCCATTCACTAATAACATATAAAATAGGAATTGAAGGAAAGCTAAATAGATGCATTTCTTGCAAAATGTTAGTCGAGATGGGAAATACAGGTTTGGGGCCCAAGTAAATAAGTGAAAACAGACAGTAAAAGTAGTTATGTCTGTTTTATTCATCTAACATCTTAACATATCACATTCAGGTAAATCTGCCCTGGATTACTGCATGCACAAGGTACCTATTTGGAACAAGTTCAAAAATAAATCTTCACAATAAGAAAGTATCTATTTCACATTCTGCAATGGTGAGGGACATATTAGTTAAGTTGTCCCTGTGGATAAACAGGATATCCATGTGTAACAGATAGATGGGCAATGGGTACCCCAAAATCACTATTAACTATTATAATCAGACCCTGGTCCAAGGGACTCAAAACCTGACATGTTAAGTACATACTGTAAGACTCCTCTAAGATTCCTCTTAGTTATTAGGAGGAAGGTTTAACCACACTGTGTCTCCACCATAAGACAAATTCTTCAAATAAACTTGGGCGCCATTTGTGACAGATGAACTTGTTTATTAACAGATGGTACACTTTAGAAATGGTGGGTGGTGACTTAATGTCACAATATCAATTAGTAAATGCTTCCAAAAATAGTCATCCAGCAAATACAGACTTTCAGGTATTTACAATCAGAGGTACTATAGCCTGCCTTTGGTGCCCCATTCCCATTCAAGGCAAATCTCACAGGGGTCCCATATTCCAATGATGTCTCTTGATGTCCCTGAACCTAACCACTTGAATCTCTGTCCTGGTGGCCTTGTCATGTTAGGGTACTAATCCTCCTGATCTCCTTATTGGATCTACTAACTAACCCCTGATCCTACCTTTCACTCCTAGAGTAACTATAACAGAACTGCCCTTACACTTACTGCCTTCCTCTGTTTCAGGCCTTCCAACACCACACCAATATATTACATAGTATATTGTGCAACATGTCTACTTTCATCAAAATTGTTTCTTAGAGGTCCAGGTGGATAGAAATTAAAATGATCATATAAAGCTGTTAAATATATAAATTGCAAGTATGCTCAGCTTGTTATGAAAAGTCACTAAAGTCAATAAAATGAACTTAGAGGACAATACAGAGAAAAACAATGCATCTGTAGTAACATGCACTCTTGAGTCTTTCCTGTTATTAGCAGGTCTTAGCAGGTCTGTCCTGTATCCACCATGAAAAACGTTTTTGTGCCAAAGTTCTTAAACGTCATGGTTGAGTTGATTATATATTTCATCTAAAAATGCATGTTTGATTGGTGCATTGGGTGCTGAGATTGGTTCCCCCCACAACCAGATGGACATAGGAAGAATAGGAATAATAATAGTCAATTCAAAACCCTACAAAAGAGGCAAAGTGAAAAGTTTGCCAAGAATAGGTCCATCTACACTGATTTACATCTTTTTAACTGTGATGTAAAAAATCAAAGCAAAGGATCTTGTGCTTAGCTCATAATTGCACCTCTATCGACTAACGGCATCACAGCCCCAAGAATAGGGACTAGATTTGTAGACAACAAGATTGTTGATGTGGTTTTCCACTTTGTAAAAAAATGTTATTAAAATTTAATTTTCTTTTGATGTTATTGAAGATTTCTGACATCAAGAATATGTTTAAAACTTTAAATTTATCTTTTAAGGTTGTCACCTTTACAACAATGCAAGGGGCAGGGCGAAGACATACCAGGAGCTGGGTTGGATGAAAGGTGAAATTGGTGGGCCTGGGGGGTATAATTAACTGGATATGGGGTGGAACTGGGTGGATGAAAGTGGCTGACTTTACAGGCAGCATTATTGTCTGTAAATATTTATTACCTGCTCCAGCAATCAGCATTATTTTAACAGCAGTGCCAATGAAATACTGGCAGGGCGGCAACCCTCATATTCTACGATTAATAAAAGAACCTTTTGGGAATCACCCTTAAGAATGTTCATTAACAAAAATGTGCAAGTATTTTTTTTCATGCCTTGTGTTTTCAACAGGATTAAGAAAAGTGCTTAATATTGCATTCCTCAGGAGTATCCTTGCTTGAACTCAGCTCTGATGTCTTATGTCTTTTGCTCAGTCCTTTTTAATGTCCCACGTTTGCAAAAGCAAGAATGTAAATTTCATCTTTATTGAGATTTCATACATGTATTTTTAAGTTTGTGTTGTATGATATTTTATGAAGAGGCAAAAGCAAATGTATACATGCATCCCAAAAACATATTTTAGTCAGCAGGACTTTTGTGGAGGAAGACAACAAAATAATATGAATAGGTTAGCCACATAAAATGTGGTGTGGATATTGCTACAACTCCTAGTACTGTACCAAATAAATTTAACTGGATACACCCAAAAAGAGATTCATATTAATGTCAGCTCATTGTATTAGAAGTTCAAAATATTCTCCAATTTTCATGCTGCCTTATGTTTAATACATTACTATGTTGCCACTATTTCTCGTGGTATCCCTTCAATGGGCAGTTCCATTTACATTTCCAATTAACCGACTACACACTCATTGTAGTTCTGGGTGTAAAGGCAATGCATACAATATTGATAACACTATTGATAACAACAAATAACAGAATGAGAATAAGGTGGTGTTAGACAAGGTCTTCCTGAGACTGATAGTCACTATACTCAACGTTCAGGTATATAAAACCTAATCCTATCATTTTTTTTCAAATAAAATGTGGACAAGTGCAGTCTGGGGAAATGCAGAATCAGCATTCTACTTCTATGTAGAGACCTGGAGGCAGCTGTACAAATAATTGCTAGAATGTGAGGTCGGGGGGGGGGGGCTTGGAACAAGAGGTAAATCCTTATAACGAGCAGAATATGCACTATATAGACCACCCACCATGTACTCCATTCAATAATATCATTGGTTTGATTTGGTATATTCTATATCTAATCATTCCAATTAAGACATGAAATCAACTCCTAAACACATTTATATTCATTTTCCATATTTTCCACTGCTTAGAAGTGGATGCCAAGTGTAATTTTCTTGGCAATTCACATAATAAAAAAATGTTGTGGGTGGGTTACATCTGTCAAGTATTTTAGTACACCCAAAATCTGCATACATAATTATTAAGCTGCACATGTCATACAAGAGTAGAGAAATAGAGCTATTTTTGAGGAACGTTGTGTAATTGTACATTCCTTCCTTTTCCCCTCTTTTGATTTTCTTCTGTTCAAGAATAATAATGCCCTTGGGCTGAATAAATGTCAATTTTTTTATAAAATATAGTTTTTAAAAAAAGGTACTTTCTGCTTGGTCCATAATTATGAGAAAGGGGTAAAGAACCCTATATAATATATAACGTTTTATCTTTATTTTATGTTTAATATAAACAAGGCATCAACGTTTCCTGTTGAGCTTTAACACCAGAAGGAATGGGAATACTGGAGCTTTTCTGCAAGAGATCTGATGAACACCAAGACAGCAAAGCGAACCATTATCATACAACGTTAAACTGTGAAATGTAATTATTGGTATTGTCTCTTTTGATTCTGGGCAGGGGGATGGGGTGGGATAGGACAGGAAGGGAAAGTATTCAGGTGGACAGAAGGAAACACATTTAAAGTGGCCATGCGTGCAGAGGTGTTATTGTCTAACTGACAATAACAGGTGTAGCAGTGATCATGCTGTATATAGACTGATGAGTCATTACCATAAAATGGGTTATATATAAAGACCTATAGAGGTCATCCTTAGGCCCACTGCTGCTTCTCACCCCCACTCCCTCCCCATCATTTGTGCAAAGCACTGGGTACTGGCATGTGAGAAATTTAAAAAACTATTATATCACATGTGTGTCCCCAGTACTTTAGAACCAATGAAGATGCGGCTAATCCGCATACAGCTCCAGGCGTGATCCTTTGTGCTCTTTCCACAAATCTGGCCTGCCCGTTAGTGTTAAGGTGGCCATACACGAAGAGATCCGCTCGTTTGGCGATGTTGCCAAACGAGCGGATCTCTCCCCGATATGCCCACCTTGAGGTGGGCGAAATCGGGCTGATCCGATAGTGGGCCCTAGGGCCCAACGTTTGGATCAGTACGGCGGTCGGCTCGCAGGACCGCATCAACGAACAGATGCGGCTGCGATCCGACAGGATTTTTAATCCTTCCCGATCGACATCTGGCCGACTTTTGGCCAGATATCGATCAGAAAAGCCCGTCGGAGGGCCCCCCACACGGGCAGCTAAACTGCCGACACAGTCTGTCGGCAGCTTTTATCTGCCCGTGTATGGCCACCTTTAGACCACTTTTGGAGGTTTTTGGATTTTTATTCATTGGCAATGATAAAATTGGGGACATGAAGCCTGCACAAAATTTTTGGTTCATCCTCCTAGACTCCCCTTTCTAGCAGCTCTTCAGTTAGTGTGGGGGAACTAACCCTGATAAAAAAAAAAAGTGATGTTGGTGTTATATAAATAAAGTATAAAAACTGCACATTTGTGACACTATTATACTTCCTTTTCCTAACAAAAGTATTCCCACACCATTTCCACTGACCTAGTATTGCAGGGTCAGAAGGACTGAGTCATCAAAGGTGGCTACACGATATATGTCTGGAGCACTAAGGATTCCGTTCGGATCTGACTCAGTTACATTCAATATGTCTGACTATCTCATATTTCCCAAACGCCTTCAGTCTGTTTATTGGCACCCCCATCACATTTTAGTGTGGGGATTCTGTGATTTGTAGTTCTGCAACAGCAAGAACACTGACTGCTATAAACTGCAGTCTACATAATCCCATCCCGTCTACAAGAGCATAGCTGATGTCTTGGTCTGTTATAGGCATCCACCCGGTTATTGCTTAGAGAGCTAATATGAGGTTTCTATTCAGCCTCCTCAGCACGTGATCAGAATTCCAAGAAAAACATCCAATTTATTATAGCTCTGCAATGTATTGATATATTATATACATGTGGTAAAGCAATAAAGGCATATTCTTTTGTTAAAAAACGCTTACCTTGAGGGGTGTCAAGTGGCATCCAGTGGGATCAGCAATGTTGGCAATGAGACTTATTCTTAAGTTACAGATCATTGCTTAGCTAAACACCCCCAGCTACTCCCTTTGGACAAATGGACCTTTTAATGATTGCCACATGTGCCTTTCCCACCACTTAGTTCAATTCCTGACCCAGTTACAATGTGTATGT
This sequence comes from Xenopus borealis, assembly GCA_024363595.1. Classification (NCBI taxonomy): domain Eukaryota; kingdom Metazoa; phylum Chordata; class Amphibia; order Anura; family Pipidae; genus Xenopus; species Xenopus borealis. The sequence goes on from CM044445.1 coordinate 11,666,692, forward strand.
TGGAGTACTGTCATATACCTGTCATGAGTAAAGCAACCATATGAAACCCATCACCCAGTGTGTAATGAACAAAGGATCATGGCCCCTGCAACAGGAGTAGAATATAAATTATTTTTACACTCCTCCCCCTTTCCTTCTAACCTACCCTGTGCCTTGCCCCAGGGTTAGACACACATTAATCAACACTGCAAATCTGCACCTGGGCAGAATCCCATTGGAGCCAACCAGTAATTAGTTACATTTTAGTAAGCTGCAGGTATAACTAATGAAAGCTAAACTTTGCAGGTTGCCATGGGTTACTGCCCAGGTGAAATGTTTCCTAGTATTGGTAAATGAGTCCCATGGACAGCACCAGCCTATACTACCTTCATGTAGGATCCCATTGTACCAAGTCTTCTTTTGAAAATACCGTATGTAATTTATAATTACTAATTAAAATGTAACAATTTTTGTTTGTGTACACCTACTATGTAAATCTAAAGACACAATGGCTTTTTAACCAGCATTGGGTTTATTTGCATGTCATTCAGATTAAAAGTGGGATGTGAGATTTTTCATTTATCTTAGGGTAGAAAATGCAGATTATTAGCGCTAAGGGGTGTAAATTTGCTCTAAAACTCCTAAGTGTGTCATCAAAAACCAAATAGAAAATGAATGGAACAGTACTCCTTTAATAACATGCACAGGTTCTGATCACTCATAAGAGAATGCAGATTTCATATTGTATTCGTATTGAATCATCTGCTGCATAAACCTTGGAACTACCATCATGTGCAGGGTTGCAGAAGCTCCAGGTTTCCCCAGCATTAATAGACAAACTTGGGCAGTGGAGTAAATATTGAGCGGGCTTGGATGCTCATAGGTTCTTCTGCAGAAGAACCTCTAATGAATGGAGTTAAAATAAAAAAAGACTACACTTGAAATGTGATCCTGTTGCCCAAGTTTGTGAAATAGATGCAAAATAAATGGTACTCCGGGTAGGGGATTTCTCACACATTTAGAGGCACATTTATCAAAGGTTGAGTTCGAATTTGTTTGAGTTTTTAAAAACTCCCATAAATTCGAAATTCCACAATTTGTAATTCATTAATAAAATTGAATTTTTAAAACCCGGATGAATTAAATCAACCCGAAAACCGTGAATGTCAGGAAAGCTGAAAGCAACTCTAAATTGATCCCTGGACCTCTCCCATTGACCTAAACAGCAGTTCTGCAGGTTGTAGGTGGCAAATAGTTGAATTAGAATTACTTTTAAAAACTCAAATCCAATTTGAATAACTCCCTAGGCGAATTTGACAATTTTGAATTTTTCGAAATTTACAATTCGACCCTTGATAAATATGCCCCTTAGCGTTCTATGTAGTGTTTTAATGTACAATGCTATTAATGTAGGATATTTATAATCAAAGTCAGATTAGACCAGGCCAGAAGTTGAGGCATGTGCCTAAGGATCAACAGTTGAGGCTGTAGGCCTATATACCTCTTCATTGAACACTTTCTAACTTGGCCAGGCACTGTTTACAAATTTTAATTAGGAAATAACCTTTAATTCAGGATGGTGACCAATAACACAAGTCTGAGTATTTTATGCATTCAGCAATGTAGATTTTATGGCAAAGGTACAAACTGTCATATGGTTTAACCTGACCTATTTTTCCCTTGCTTGAACCTGATGTATCAGGCACATAGTTAAAAATCATTGACTTTCAAATGTATTGATAGACCATAGACTTTGCATTCTCTTTGGCTCACCACCTACTAAAATCTATTAAGTAAAAATATACAGTTCACTTCTCAGAACTCAACACAAAGAAAAACCCCTACTGCACTTTGCAATCTGTATCTGGGTTAAACGTTCTCTAGCAAAAATACAGTGACATAGCAGAATTACAAATGAAGATAAATTACCAGGGTCAACTTTATTGTAAATGTTACATAACCAGTGTTGACAGTATAAATGAATACAAATGACAGATTTGAATACATTTGCCTTAAGTAAAATAACCATTGCTATACCAAGCAGAGTTCCACAAGAGTCCACCATCTGTACGGAACAACTCTCAGCAAGTCCTAACTATTGACAATTTAAATAAAAAAAAAGCTGGAGGCTCAGAAAAAGGTTCTGGAATGAGCAATTACTTACATTATTCTTGCCTGCTGGAAATTATTCTTAGAAGAGGTGTGTAAGGGCCCCTGTAGATGATGAACAATATCCTTAAAGCGCTGTGTAACATTGGGGTACTATGTTAATGACGGATAATTAAAAAACGATTGCAATGCAGTGAAGTAAGATTTCATTATTAACATAATTAACAGAAGACTAATAACAGCATTAACAACTATAGTTACATAAAGGATATTATGACATAAATATGCAGTTACCTTTATATCACTGAACTCACATCTGCCTATGCATTGTTTTCTGTATTCATTGTGCCCACAAATGGTCATGTACTGTAGTTCGAAGCCTTAAGCAGTAGGAGATATTTAATGAAAGTGGAAAAAGATAATATTTATTTTTGCCCTGAATGCCACGCCATGCAGTCGGTTAAGTTTGTGTAAATGCAAAATGGGCCCAGGATAGTGGCAATAACAAAAATAAATTAAGTACATCTGTATTTTTGTGTATTATTGCTTTAAAGTCCCCTTTGTCATTATGAGAGGCCCTAATTTCACTTGAGGCATGCAGAAAACCTTTCCAGCTCTGGGGCTTTCTACGGGTCAGCTATATTTCTAAGAAGCAGTACTTGCTTCCTGCTTATTCTTTCAACTGTAGCTCCAGGGAATATAGACTCCCCTTTCCATAATGGAAAAGCTTCACTATTAAAGGTAAAATCCACTTTCTTATGCTCTAAGCCCATGAGTAAGTGGCCCACTAGGCACGAAACATGTTAGGCCACTTGTTATATCCAAAAAAAATAGAATTTATTTTTATAACTACTGTCTGATCTACTCTTGGAGGAGCTTTTAAAACTCCAATTTTCTAAGCAGTTTAACTATGACTGGGGCCTTATGTTTGAAGCCACCTCTTTATATTTCTTTCTTACTCTTTGTTTGAGCAACACCATAATTTTGTTTTTTAGTTTCTGCAACCTCCCAGCAATCAAGAAGACCTTAAATGTGGTGGCTGTTTAGACGTCCTAAATGGCACTGCTTTATGTTCCTTCTAAAAAAATATATCACATACCAAGTGCATTGTTGATGTGCTTAATTGCCTTTGTGACATTAGACTAAAAGACGATGCACATGTCCAAAAAACCATGCAATTTTAAGGACTATTATCCTATAAAAGTTCTTTTGACGGATAGAATTCAATCAAATCTGTATCTTCAGAGGAATTGTCGATCAGGTCATAACTATAAAATCAGTTTGAGGTTCACCGAAAACCTTGAATACTGAAAGACTGATGCATGTTGTCTCCTTTATCTAAAGTTAATTGTTTTAGCTTAATCTGTCAACATTTCATGGTACCTTTTTTGTGCTTTTCTGTAAGGTCAGAAAAGCTTGAAGACACTAATGAACCCCCCTTGCATTAATTATCAGAGAATTTATGAGACAATTATAATCTCATTAGAATGTGTTGTTTGTTGAACCTTTTCAGTTAGGTCTTTGTATCCTGCAGCAAAGAGTCTCTATGTCAAAATGAAAAATAAATACAGATGTGATAGCAATACTCTATATCCTCTAAATGTAAACATGTAACGGCTGTAACCAGAAGTAAGCGAACTTGTGTCAGAGGGACTTACTGAAAATAATCCAACTTCAGCAATATTCTTTATTAATAGTTGTGTCATATATTTTTTATAAACTGTTCTGAAGCACATTCCATACATAAACTGCATACTGTAAGCCAACCCAACATCTAGTTGTTGCTTAACATAAACATGAGTTTACAAGAATAGCTTAAAGGTGCCCACTTTGTTTAGATAGCTGATGGTATTGAATTGCGTTTTAGAGAAAATATGTGTGTGTGTGTAAATATATACACATAGACATATGACACATAGGGGCAGATTTACTATTGGTCGAATTTCGAATTGAAAAAAATTTGAAATTCGACCATGGGAATAGGTAGGGAAGTAAGATCCTTCGAATTCGAATATCGAACGATCGAATAGGAAAAATTCGATCAATCGATTAATCATTCAAATCAAACGATTTTGTTCGATCGATCAAATTTTTTTTATTCAATCAAAAATAATGATACCCAATTCGGCAGCTTGGATCTGGCGAACTAGGTGGTCGAATAAAATTTTAAAGGTGAAGTCGACCATCGATTAGCCAATTAAAATTACAAAATCAAATATTCAAATTATTCGTATTCGAATATTCGATGGTCGAATTTGCCTAATTTGCTAATTTTTTTTAATTTGATCGAACTTCGAATTCTTCATGTGAATTTAGTAAATCTGCCCCACAGACATACAGGAGATATGGTGTGTATTGAAACAGATCTTTACTGCATACTGTTAATGTTTTGGTCTAGGTTTTTTTGTTACAGTAGGACATACATTTACTACAAATCGTTAATATAAATGAAGATTTGTCCATCTATCAAAGCAAGCTACATTTCTTTTAAGAAAGATCTTTTAGTGGTTTTTGAAAAATGTTCAAACCTTTAGTGCCATGCCACCTGCACACATTTTAAAGTTTATTGGGCAGGGGGCAAAATGCTTGAAATCTTGCCTCTGTTAATTAGAAATCACCTGAAAAAGCCAGTAGCACATTGATAGGTGATTATCATTGGAATCATTGGTGTGTTATTGATGCTTTCAGGTGATTCCTGTTCAAGTAAATGGACCGCCTATTTCAAAAGACACTCCACCATATGATTCCATTGTCTTTTAAAAGCACATGGGAACCCTTTATGACTGCAGTCATTGTGATGTGCCTCCAAATGTGTACCTAAAATGCATTATTTATAGATACTGCTGTTTTGCGAATAGAATGGACTTTTGGAAGTGAGGAGATCCCATAATAGAGACGAACCACTGGCTTGATAAACTCAATGGCACATTCTACTTTGGTGTTTGCTCCATTTGATACTAAAATTACTGTCGCAGATGTTTATTTTCAGAAGAATACATACACCTGAAATCTCACATTATATTTTCAGTGGGCAGCATAGTGACGTAGTGCTGGGATCCTAAGTTTGATTCTAGCAAGGGCAAGGTACTTGTACTTTATGTTCTCCCATTAATGCATGGGTTTCCTTCAGGCACTTGAGTTTCCTCTCACATTACAGTACAAAAACAAACTACAACACTAATAGGGACTTGGATTGTAAGATCCACTGGTCCGGGACTGATGTGAATGAGGTATATTTCATGTCAAATTATGCAAAACATGTCAGTGCTATATAAAGAACAATAGTAGTAACACAAAAATGTCTGACTTGTTAAGAACCAGCTATGGATTAAACATCCAAGTTATGTGCCATCCACTCATTCCAAAAGTAATTTGGTTGAATAAAAAAAGGAATCCAGAAAAAATACATATAGAACAGCTTTCTTTTAGCCTCAAAGGAAGCAAATCTGTTGATCAGATTGAAATAGTTACAAGTAAAAATGTCTTTACTATGAACGGAGGAAGTGGCCACATCTGGATTCATTGTTTGTACAAGTATGCATATACTAATGCTCTCCGCCACAGCAGTGTCCAGAGACTCCATTCAACTTAAATATAAAAGGATAGCCATTTGGCATGATTTAAAATATGTGGCCATGTGTTGTTCTCTTCATATATGGAGAGTGGGGTAAACATTTCTTCCACTTGGCCAAGGTAAGTTGTGGGCCAAGACTGCTTATATGAAAAATCATTTCCATAAAAAGAAACTGGGAACAAAAAAGTTTTTTTTTTTACACTTTCAAATGTATAGTAAATCACTTTACATGAGGAAAATATCCTTTCTGTAATTAAAGGATATAGGAACTTTAACAATTCATAGCAGTAGTTAGTTACCACTAAGCATATCAGCATGTAAGAATTGATTAATAGTTTTATAATGCAGAAGGATAGGTATTAAAGTATATACAGGTATAGAACCTGTTATCCAGAATGCTCGGGACTTGGGGCTTTCTGGATAATGGATCTTTCCATAATTTGGATCTTAAGTCTACTAGACATTAAATAAACTCAATAGACTGGTTTTGCCTACAATAAGGATGAATGTTATCTTAGTTTGGATCAAGTACAAGGTACTGTTTTATTATTACAGAAAAAGGAAATCATTTTTAAAAATGTCGATTATTTTGGATAGAATGGAGTCTATGGGAAATGGCCATTCTGTAATTCAGTGCTTTCTGAATAATGGGTTTCCAGATAACAGAAATGACACTTCCTATTGTTTTTAGTGTTGTGCCAGTGTTCATATGTTCTACCTACAGCAGCAATTAAACCCACTAATATATATGGTCTTAAGGTGTGGGTATAAAGAAAATTCTGATTTGACAATAGTTATAGTTGGTATTTCTATAGTAGTATGCTTTAGAAAAGAAAAATATATTATTGCATTGCTTATCATTTTATTAATATAATGCAGGATGTCAGCTGTTACCTACTAGTAACTTATTAAATGTCTGTACGTTTAAATAGTATGCTTGGAGAATAAACTGCTTTTCTTATATTTTTTCTTTTGGTTAAAGTACGTAGAGTATTATTTGCTTACCTCAAAAAAAGGTTAACCCTTTAAACAGTACTTTTTTTTAATTTAATGTGCTGTATTGCAAGAGAAGGCTATTCGAAATGAGCACAAGCAAAACCTTAGCCAGTGGGAAAATAAAGACCAGGTGCTTCTGTCAGTCTAAAGCTGCACATGGTATGCGGGAAAAATACTAGAGATCTGTCATCTGGATAGGAATGAAACAACAAGAATATTAAAAAGCTTTTCTTTTGATTCATCCAGTGAAAAGAATGCATACTTCTTTCCCATACAGTCTACAACTACATAACATCAGCACATGACAAAATTGCTTTCTTGTACATACATTTATTTTGCTTGTTTTTTTGCTAATGTTTAGGGTAGTTTAGCAAAATAAGAACCAGCAAGAACACGTTCAATGATTAATCTGTTTGCTTTTAGATTAGTAAGATGTTGAGCCGGTAAATAACCTTTAATCATCTTTGCTTTTTAGAATAAAGAGACAAAGAAGAAAGTTCTAACAGCCAACATTGTAACATTTCAAAGATATAAAGAAAAGGGACCTGCCACAAGTGAACAGTAAAAATGGGGGTTCCCATACAGGTGTATGCCTGTCTAATTTTTTTCCTGAGTGCAGAGGTGAACTGTGGTCTTGTAAGAAAAATCATTCGTCAGAAAAGGGAGAGTGGCCTAAACGTTACCCTCCCAGAAGATAACCAGCCTGTTGTTTTTAACCATGTTTACAATATCAATGTCCCTATGGGTTCCTTGTGTTCCGTTGACTTGGATCCAACAAGCACAAAAGATAATGAGCTCACTCCCCAAGTTGGCAAGAACTACCAGGAGCACACTTTAAATGATGAAAACCAAATTGTTTTTACTCACCGTATCAACATTCCACGAAGAGCGTGTGGCTGTGCATCGGCCCCAGATATCAAGGACCTTCTGACCAGGTTGGAGGAGTTAGAAGGACTAGTATCATCTCTTAGAGAGCAGTGCACTACAGGGGCTGGATGCTGTTCTAGTGCCCAAGGTTAGTACAAAAATAGTTTGTTAGTCTTTAATTTACTGGATTTATATTAGAGATACATGTACTGAAATATTTATCACTCATGACAATAAGTAGAATCTAGGCAGGTGCATTCTTTATTTTAATTTAAAAAAAAAGTACAAACAATATAATTTAAGCTCCATCAAGGAGCATTGCTACAAAAGACAGGTGTAGCTTTACCTTTATTTCAGTAAGGCAGAACATTTCTACACTGCATGGTGAACAATTTGCATTCATAAGTATAAAAGAAGTAGTCATGACCTTCTCTCTACTGATTGCCTGATTTACACCAACAGCTAATTTTTCATAATGTAATTTATGATTAATGTATGCTCGTAGCCTAAAATTGGCTAAATACCACTGCATGAAACAGTATTTCATGTCATTAGTTGCAACCTGAAGAAACATTTAGAGCTTTGGGATGATAAATGCATGAATCACTTTAAATGATGCAATAAATCAGCTTGATTGAGGATGTTTGGGCTGAAAGAATCACCTACAGAATTGTTGAAGCTTCCAAAGCACATGACTAGGATTGGTAATGATCTTGATCGATGAAACCTAACAATCCTCATTCCATTGGTACTGTATGTGTGTGGGGATATTCCAAGCATGTACAATGAGTTCAGTTGACCAGTTGTTTATATCCTCTACTTTACTGCCTCTGAATCAGCCCAAAGTGGGTATTTAAAAGTTGCATCTGATGGACTTAGTCTTTTATTTTAATCTTTAAAATAAAGTTTCCTTTCTTGTTTATCAGGTGTTATTGAAACAAAACCTTACTGCAATGGACGTGGGAATTACAGTTCCGAAGCAAAAGCATGTATTTGTGAACCTGGGTGGACTGGGCTCAACTGCACAGATATGGAATGTCCAGGGCAATGCAACAACAGGGGTGTCTGTGTGAACGGTGCATGTGTGTGTAACCCAGGCTTCATTGGGGAGGACTGTAGTGAGTTGGCTTGTCCAGATGACTGCAATGACCAGGGCAGATGTGTCAATGGCATCTGTGTTTGCTTTGAAGGCTATGGAGGAGTAGACTGTAAGGAAGAGATTTGCCCAATACCCTGTAGTGAGCATGGTAAATGTGTGAATGGACGGTGTGTGTGTGAAGAAAATTTTATAGGGGAAGACTGCAGTGAGCCTCGCTGCCCAAACAACTGCAACAATCGTGGACGGTGTGTGGATAATGAGTGTGTCTGTGATGAACCCTACACAGGAGAGGACTGCAGCGAACTTATATGCCCTAACGACTGCTTTGATCGTGGCCGCTGTGTGAATG
>CM044445.1:11675972-11713647 GCA_024363595.1 Xenopus borealis
ACTGCAGTGAACTTGCTTGCCCTGATAACTGCAATAACCGTGGACGCTGTGTAAATGGGCAATGCATTTGTGATGAAGGTTACACAGGAGAAAACTGTGGTGAACTAAGATGTCCAAATGATTGTAACAACAGGGGGCATTGTGTTAATGGGCAGTGTGTATGTGATGATGCATACATGGGACCTGATTGTTCTGATCTGAGATGTCCTAATGATTGTAATAACAGGGGCCGCTGTGTAAATGGACAGTGTATTTGTGATGAAGGATTCATAGGGGATGACTGTAGTGAACTTAGGTGCCCCAATGACTGTAATGACAAGGGGCGTTGTGTTAATGGACAATGTGTGTGCGATGAAGGATATACAGGCTTAGACTGTGGGGAGCTTAGGTGTCCAAATGACTGTAATAACAGGGGGCGATGTGAAAATGGGCAGTGTGTGTGTGAAGAGGAATTTACAGGTGAAGATTGTTCTGAACTGAGATGCCCCAATGACTGTAACAACAGAGGCCGCTGTGTTAATGGAAAGTGTGTGTGTGACAACTTATTCATGGGCGAGGACTGTGGTGAATTGCGCTGCCCTGATGACTGCAATAACAGAGGACGTTGCATCGATGGGCAGTGTGTGTGCGATGAAGGATTCGCTGGAGACAACTGTGCTGAACTAACCTGCCTTGATAATTGCAATAACCAAGGCCAATGCATCAATGGGCAGTGTGTCTGTGACGAAGGCTTCACTGGAGACTTCTGCTCAGAAGGTATAGTAACATGAGGAGGATATGTAAAACAATAGAAATGCATTGCTATACATTATTTAAAGTAGTTTAAGTAGTTTCAGTCTCATATCATAGTGAAGTAAGTCTTTATCCCTTACCATTAAGCTTACTGTCCCACTTACCCTACAGTACCTTACATTATTCCTATATGTCATACTGATAGTAAAATTACAGGTGTAACCAAAACTATCTGGGCCATGTATTTAAAACTATTGTGCATTCTGTATTGCTTACGATGTTATGTATTATATTTGACTAAAATATGACAGACTATGGACCAATATGATGAAATATTATGTAGCATGTATCTAAGTTATAATTCCGTGTTTTGTCAGCTAGTTCTCTTTTACCTGCCTCCCACATATTCAAAATAAAAGACTAATAGATGAAAACCTTTAAACCAAGGCATTATCAGATGTGGATAGATTTGATGGGGCCAAAATAAACACACATGGAATTTTCTTATTCCTTTATCTTTCCCACAGTTTCACCACCAAAGGATTTAAAGGTGATAGATGTGACAACAAAAACCATGAATCTTGAATGGCAAAACAAAATGAGCGTCAATGAATATCTTGTATCATATGTTCCAACCAGCCCTGGAGGTTTGGAGCTCGATTTTAGAGTTCCAGGGGACCAAACAGCTGCCACTATTAGAGAGCTTGAACCTGGGGTGGAGTATTTCGTTCGAGTATATGCAATTCTCAGAAATCAGAAGAGTATCCCTGTGAGCGCAAGAGTTTCAACGCGTAAGTAAAATTTATTCCAGTCCCCTTATCAGGTCAGTTATTTTGAACAAGGTTTCTGCACAATTTCTCAAATTGAGCCTTAGATTTACTATACAGGCATGCAATCTGTTTTTGGTGATGCCTAGGACCTGGGGTTTTCTGGGTAAGGAATCTTTCTGTGAATTACAGCATCAAGCCTAAAACCTACAAAGTACATTTAACACTAAGGTTTTTTTTAATCAAAATCCTAATTTTCTTGATTATTTCATTTAAAAAAGTCTGACCAAACTAGAATCCATGATTTGACCTTATTTATTATTTTAAAAAAAAATCTAGGCAAGATTGACACAGCAATACGAAGCACTATTATGCGGAAGTGCAAGGAGTATCTATGGATACACGCACCTGAATGAATAGTGTAATACATGCACCTATTCTTGTACTATTTCCTCTCAGTTCTTAAAGATTACCAATTAACGATAATCTGTTCAGTAGATGTTATAGCATACATGTGTATATATATTGTGCTATATGTGAAATCCTTGCTTTTTTCATAGACCTTCCAACAACAGATGACTTAAGATTTAAATCTGTGAGAGAAACATTTGTTGAGGTGGAATGGGATCCACTGGACATTTCTTTTGATACTTGGCAACTCATCTTCAGGAACACAGTAAGTGATAAGGAGTATTTACTCCCCACACTTTCTGTAGAAGCTTAAAAAAAATTATAACTTCTCTATTATTGTGCTCACAATTTAGAAAGAAGAGAATGGCGAGATAACCACCAGCTTAGAAAGACCCATCACATCATTTGTGCAAACTGGACTTGCACCAGGGGAGACTTATGAAGTGTCTATCCAAGTTGTCAAGAACAAGACCATCGGACCACCCTTGACTAAAGTGACCACCACAAGTAAGTTTTGTTGTGATGGCAGAAAAGTTTCCATATTATGAAATAAATCTCCTAAGTAAAAAATTAACGAGGTTCAACATTCAGTTCTTGGGACAAAGACTTCACTGTTCCAACTATAAACCTAAATGGAAATGAAAACACATGATTGCAAGATCGTATAAAGTTGGGGGGTATGAATTATTTTAAACCAAGCCAAATACCTCATTTTAAAATGTAAAAACTATCAATCACAACCTCCTTTCTCCTGGGCTCAAATCACATTCTGTTTTAGCAGACTAAACACTGACATGTCTGCTGCCCCATCCTTGTAGGAGGTTATGAATAAGAACAAATGCTATAAATCAGTGCATGTGGAGGACCCTTAGTGAGAGCAGAGGTGGGAGAGAATCACATAAAAGGGTGCCTGGAAAATACATCATTATAACCAAGACACAGTAACCTGATCCATTTGCCTTCACTTCCCAAGTGCAACACAGAGGACATCTACATGACAGAGGCAATAAATCTTTCGAAGGACAATTCACGATTAAGCGTCTGTTTCCAGGAGTATTTGTATTGGAAGGATTTTGATAGATGGAAGATGGTAATGATAACGTCAGTTGAGTGTATATAGTGCAGTTTGTTTTGGATGTGATTCCATCTGATCACTTTATACATTGCTACAATTTAATCCTTGTTACAACTAGTTTACATATGCAATGTGATCTTATCAGATTAAATGCACTAGAAAATGACAACATAGAAGGTTGTCGGAACTACATGTGCAGTTTCCTGTGTCTGAATGCAATTAGACATGGTTACATTAGATCAAAGTGTCAGCATGTTACCACTAGCAATGATGGAACTTACACATTTTTTTGGCCACAGCAAATATTGCAGTAGTCATTGGTTTTTTTCACTGAAATGCCTGATAGAAAAGCTGCCTTGTAGTAGAATTTGTGAAACAGATGTGTCACAGCTGAATGAATTCAAAACCTCTTTTACTGCATGTAGGAAGTTCCTTTTCATAGAAGGTCCTAAGTTCGAGTCCGGCCTTTGCACATCTGCAAGTTTTTAAGTTCTTCCTGTGCTTTCATGGGTTTCCTTTTGGTAGTTCTGCTTTCTCCCACAATCCAAAAATATACAGGAAGATTCAGTAGCTCCTGTTAAAATTGACCATTTAGTTTGTTTGTGAGAGAGGCTCATTAATTGAAGGTCGAATTTTAGTGGTAGTAGAGCTTTCTGAAACCACGATTAAGCTCCATTTCTCTAAAATCATAAATGCCATGAGATACGAATATAAAAAGTGTGAATGGAAAAAGGTGCAGAAAAAATGCTATCCCTTTTTCTCTGTAACAATAAAACAGTACCTTGTACTTAATCCAAACTAATATATAATTAATCCTTATTGTAAGCAAAGTCAGTCTATTGGGTTTATTTAATATTTAAATGATTTTCTAGTAGACTTAAGGTATGAAGATCCAAATTACTGAAAACCCAAGGTCCCGAAAATTCTGAACGGGTACCATACCTGTATTAGAGTTTTTTCATGGTTTGTACACTTCAGAAGTCTCACATTTTTTAGAGAAATAAAAAAAACTCAAATATTTAGAGGAAAAAAAGGAAACCCGCATGTAAATAAATAGGCACATTAAAATGTAAACTGTAACTCGCAGGCTTCAAAATACAGAAATATTGAGAAACCTCACTCCTTTGTAAATTCTTCAGTGGGTGGTATTCTGTTTAACAATCCAACAGTGATCAAAGACGTGGCGTGTCTTCCTATTTGGGAAAAATTTAAATAAGAAACACACAGGAGTTTATTGGCTGGATCATTGCCTAGACATTTGCATGTTCCCAAATTCAAAAGCACTGCCGCAATGTCTTTATTGATTTCCCACAAAGCTCATTGTTAGGCTCACCCCCAAAACATTTGCTTGAAGTATCCTCTTTTTAGTCTTCCTAAAACTGTAAGAATGCTCTAGAATCACGAGATGCTCAAAGATACCTCACTCTAAATTAAGCTTTAGGCTTGCATTCTCTTTTCTGATATTCCCAACATGTATTTATTCTGTTGTTTTATTTGTAAAATAAATGCAATCTATTGGTCTTCTCTGTGTGTCTCAGATTAAACAAATGCTCTAAGCTTTCCTGTGAAAAATGCTGCTTTCATGTCTGACATTTAGTAGACAATGCAAGTGACACAACAAAGAAAATATGCCACTGGACTCCTACCTCATTCCAGACACGACAGTTTCCAAGAGAGGAATTCCAGGGTCAGACATTAAAACTCTGAAATAACGTTTTAAATGTTGATTTCATTTTGGTTAAAATGTGCCAAATTAAAGGTACTAGCCCCAGGCACCCCACCCTCAAGATGTGTGCTTACTACACAGTTAGCAATTAGACACTTACCTTAGGTATGCATTCTATTATGTGTTTTGTTTTTACTTTTTTGTGTATTAAATTGTTAAGTATTATAGAAGGGTTGAACTTGATTACTATTATGCTTTTCAAACTAACATACTAAGTAGCAGTGGAAGCCTTTAGCAAGGAACAGGGTACCTGAACCTTATGAGAAACAATAAAACTATTTATCTTTTTCTTTTTATCTTTCCAGGATTGGATGCACCAAGTCAGGTTGAAGTAAATGATGTTACAGATACTTCTGCATTAATAACCTGGGTTAAGCCCCTGGCAGAAATCGACGGAATTTCGCTGTCCTATGGAACTGGGAATGAGCCGAGAACCACCGTGGAACTAACTGAGGATGAAACCCAGTATTCAATGAGCAGTTTACGGCCAGACACTGAGTATGAGGTGACTCTTATCTCTCGACGTGGAGAAATGACAAGTTCCCCTGCAACAGAGACTTTCACAACAGGTTTGAGGGGAATCACTGTCTGTCTGTAATCTGTCCATTTCTGTTTTTCATCTCTATATAAATAATATAATGATACTATTTCTGTATCATTTTAGAAGGTATTTTTGACTGCAATTAATGAATAGTCTCAGACAAAAACAGCTAATGGGAGGTGCATAGCGCTGCATCAGGGGGCATAGACCAGCCCTATCTTTACCAACTGCCATAGGGCAGGTGGTAGACACAGAGTCCCATTGTGGCCTGTGGCGCCTCTGCTGCAAGTGTGAATGATACACAAGTAGGAGGAGGGACACCTGCATGCATCCCCACACCTTTAATACTGCACTACTAAACACAGGCAGCACTCTACTGAAGAAAAAAAATGCAGGTCTTTGTCCTCTGAAACGGAGCACAGAGGCCTGTGGCAATAACAGAAGACAATAAATGGATCCATTGCTCTCTGTTTTGTGAAATGCAAACTGCCCAGGAGGTCCTAAATGACCACTCTAGTTTTACTGATAAGGAGATTTTACTTTGTTTAGAGGACCATGTCTTAAAGCTACCAAAACCATTTAAACAAATGTTGTTTTTGTTCACCATCGATATTTATTAGCTTATTTACAAGTTACTTATTTACGTAACAGAATCACTCAGAAATTAAGAATGTGTTTGTTAAATAGGACACAATTGAAAACTGAAATTTCACAGAGCTTTCTAGATAAGGCATTTCTGCATAATATACTCTTAAGTCTCACAGTATTTAACATGAAGCAAGCCTATATGTAGTTTTACACAAGGTAAAAGTCCTATATATGATTTGAAGTTCTAAGATCTCTATAGTGTATCCCCTCCTCTTTCCTCATCTCTTCAACCTTTTATACATAATTTTGAACTGCTAGGGAGGTGTACTTTTTTTTCTCTATTTATAGAAGAGCCACACAGCTGTTCTGATCATCTTGTGTATATACAGTATTACATGCAAGACATCACAGCTGAAAGTACATAATATTATTTACAGGAAATTATACCAGCAACAATACAGATTTGTTATAGAGAATTTGATCTATATATGTACATAGGCAAGTGTGTTTAACTTACCAAAAAAACCTACATCATTCCGAGCCTCCATGGAAACTCTTTGTCATTCCCATGCAATCACTGCTGAACATTCTGATGCCAGTAACTTCAGCCATTTATGGGAGTTATGGTTCATCAGCAGATGTGGATCCCTTCCCATAATTTCTCTTCTCTTGAAAAGAAAATATATTTTTCTGATGTCAAAAAGATGGCATGGCTTTACTTGCACAATACTTGTTACTTAGTCTTCTTTTGTTTATGAATGTAGAAAACTGTATCTCAGCAGCCTAAATGGCAGCATTTCTTTGCTTGATGTAATATAAGCATTGGAGCATAATCTGATCATCAATCAAAAGAAGTCTTGCCTTATGTTTATTCATGTAGACAAACATTATCAACTGCCTATTCTTTTTCTGAAATACAGACAAAACTTTAGTAGCTAGTCCAAAACACTGTTTACATAATAAAAGCATTTATGAAAAAGGAGAAAAACAGTTAGGGGCAAATTTATCAACATTTTCAGTTTTTACCACGATTCAGTATTTTCCAGGTAAACAATAGCTATTGGAATTTTAATTTTTAATTTAAGTTAATGAAACTCACATATTTAAGATTTATAAAGTGCAAAAAAACTTGAATAAAATTTTTTCCCCCCTAACAGCCAGTAAAGTTGATGTAGAAGTCAACGAGAGATATATTTTCTAAATTTCTATTTTTAAGAAATCCGGTTTCAAGAGTTTTTTCTAAAGAAGCATGCAATTGAATTTGAAGTTTTTTTTAACAGCCTACTTCCCAGTGTGAGTTAAAAAGTAAAATTAGGAAAACATTCTTAAAAAGAGAACATATAAAACAAGAAAAGTACAGTTTGTCAATAAAGATTATAAATGAAGGTTCCCAGGATAATAACTGCACTAAATTAGTGATGTAATAAAACCATACGTTTTGCATGCGCCTAGTAACCCAAAGAAGCCAAACAGATACTTATTTTCAGCTGATCAGTAAATGCCACTTGTGAATTTGGTTGCTATTGATTTGCTGTCAACTCTTCTTGCACTGTATAATGCTGTGGGTACGAGCTTTTTTCTACTGCATATGTCAGGTCTCATTGCTGGAGAATGTCCAGCAGGTAGAAACCTATATGCTGGGTAACCCAGATAACACCCATTAACTGCAGAAATAAATGCAGAAGCCATGGTAAACTGAGTGAAGATTTAATGATCAGAATTAAAGCAATCACAAAGAATCCAGATACTGGCCTGAGTTGAGACAGTAGACCGAGTCCAGGAATGGGCTGAAAAGGTCAGGGCTGGAGAAATACTAGCAAATCCGAGAGGCAGGCCAAAGTCAGTGGCAGGTGGATGTCAAGAAAGGTTGAGTAACAGGGTAACTGTCAAACCAGGAGATCTGCAGAAAACACCTTTGTTCCCCTATTCTCCTGTTCCCATCTGATACCTACAAGTCAGAGGCTAGATGGGGCTCAGGAGCTCAGATGACCAAGCAACAGGAATTTCCATGTACTGGTCCATGATTCTTCCAGTGAGCACTTCGTATTCTTGATTCTTCGATTTTCTCGTGGCTGCGCATGCACAGTAGCAGAAAAAGCAGAACTTTAATGAAAAAGTCGGCTATTTGTTCTGTACACATGCATCTGCCCCGGGAAAGGAATGTCGTTTGGGGTGCCTAACTTTTGGCACACCTAAGTAAAAAGACCTTTCCTTCTCCTTTAATGAAGTAAGAAAAGCTAACTGTGTTGCAGGAAACATTATTGAAACTCTGTTCAGGGAAGTTTTCAGCCTGGACAGACTCACCCAGTAGTTCACCAGAACAATACAGGAGTGTCCAAACACAAAGTTTGATTCCTGACAGCATATATGATAAATTTGTTGTAACTTCAATGTCTTAGCACAACACCCTTTTGTAGTCTCTCAAAGCTCTCAGCTTGCCTCTCAAAGCTCTCAGCTTTGAGAGGCAAAGTGCGTCACTTCCTTTTTCATATTATTATAGAACACATACCAACAAATAACTAAGCTATGCTTCTTTTCTTTTGAAGACCTGGACACTCCAAAGAACCTGCGAAGGGTTTCAAATACAGATACCAGTATAACTTTAGAATGGAAAAATAGTCAAGCCAACGTTGAATATTACAGACTAAAATATGCACCACTCTCAGGCGGAGACCATGAAGAATCAATAGCACTCAGAAGCAATGAAGCTACCACCAAAACCACACTGACAGGTGAGAGTGTCAACATTTTCACAAGCCACATCATTTATATGGCAGATTTAGGATGGAAACTTTGGCGCTATGCCCATGGTAATGAGTTATGACTTGGTCCTGTGTATACTTTTCTGAGTGGGTATAGTCCTTTTGACATTATGAGCCAGTGCAGTCTTGTTTATACCAGACTGCAAACCTTTGTATACCGTTATATTGTTATCTAATATTAGTGTGCTTCCTCAACCCAGCATTTCTTCTTGCTGCAAACAAGTGAAACAGTAACACATTTGTTAATTGTTGCCTTTTATTGGAAGCAGTCATTTAGAGCAGGTGAATTCTGTCAGCAACTTACAGCATGAATGTGTTTATTTGCTTATGCAAAATAATAGTTGAAGAACTTACAAATGAATAATGAAATATTTTAAGGAGAATTCAACCCTGCTGGCGCTATAACCCCTACTCCACCCAGCCTAACACCACACCCCCCCCCCCCCGGGCTATTGCCCCTAACGTCTAAACTACCCCAAAGCGCAGGTCCCCTTCTGGAAGGTTTACGGGTGACATCTTCTGTCTTCTTCCTTGTCCCGATGGCGTTTGTGGCGCATGTGTAGTAGGATGCATTTGCCGGTTCGTATTAATACGCATGCGCCCGAAGTTCACGAAGTTTTCCGATTAAACTTCATGAACTTCGGGCGCATGCTCAGTAGTACCAACCGGCAAATACATCCTACTACGAAGAAGACGGTGCGGCAGAAGATGGTGCCCATAAACCTTCCAGAAGGGGACCTGCGCTTTGGGGTAATTTACATGTTAGGGGCAATAGGGGGAGGTAGGCCAGGGGGGAAGGAGTGAGGAGGGAGGGGTTTTAGGGCCGCAGGGTTGAGTTCTCCTTTAAACATTAATTAAAATTTTGTGAATTATTTTAAATAAAAGCAATGTTTCCCCTTTGGTACACTTTATTTTATGAATTTATGTTCATGTTTTCAATGCTGTCCTAATCAACAAGATTAAAGTTTCATTTGATTTTAAATTGTTACTAGGTTTGAGACCTGGAACTGAGTATGGAATCGGACTGACCGCTGTGAAACAAGACAAAGAAAGTTTGCCAGCTACAATAAATGCTGCAACTGGTAAGCATAAACTTAAAGTGCTTTCTGCAGTAATTGTGATGAACAAAGAATGTATTATTAATATAGTATGGGATATTTTGTAGACCTTGATGCTCCCAAGGATTTGGAAGTCACTGGGGCCACTGAAACAACCTTAGACCTAAGATGGAAAGTACCGGTAGCTAAGATTGACCACTATCGCCTCACTTATACATCTAGTACTGGTGATAAAAAGGAAGTTCAGGTCCCAGGAAATGCTGTCACCCATGAACTCAGTAGACTTGAGCCTGGCAAAGAATACAGTCTATCACTTGTAGCTGAGAAAGGAAGACACAAGAGCAAGCCTGCCACTGTGGTTGGTAGGACCGGTAAGTTCAAGATTAAGATATATAAAGCTGTTAACTGTTTTTATACCCTTAATAATGCAATGGATGCATCTAAAATACATTTGTATGAGCATTTCATGTAAATTATAACCTATTCTCCCATAGACCAGCCACAGTCTGTTTGAAGGGATACTGAATTTTTTAATTTTTTTTAATGGCTGATTTTTATGAAATCTTTTCTGCAACTTACTTAGGACTGATTAGGAAGTCAGGTTGTTATGCTTTTCTCAGTGCGATACTCAGTGCCTCATTGTGAGAGAGGAATGTAAGTTTAAATGTCAAAATTGGGTCTTTTTTTTAAAAAAAAGCATCCCCTGGAAACTGAGTCCTGGGGTGACATCTTGATGGTTCCTAAAACTGGCACATTTAATTGAAAAAAAAAATGCTTCTATTGGCATACGAACATTTCAGTTCCCATGCGTTGCCTTGTTGGAGTGCTACCTTTGCTACACAGCACTCTTCAGCTGAAATGTTAAATAATAATGCGTCAGAAATATTGCTGTGCTTCTTTGCCAGTGAAACAGTTTCCGATTCACCTATGGTTTGTACAAATTTAAAAGAGTTCCGCATCAGTAATCATTTACACCTAATACGAAACTGGGTAAAACATGGTTTTAACTGTGTTTTCCTATTATGGCACTGAAATAATTTTGACTTTTCATTATTGGGCAAATTTTCTAATGTCTTCATATAAGAATATTACAAGGGAAAAAACATTTTGTATTCATTCACGGAAATGAAAGTACTGGTTTAGTTATTGTAATATTTGCAAACGTTTTTTTTTCTTCCTGAAACTATAGTCTAATCATAAAGCTTTATTTTTCCTGAAAAAGACTGACTACTCTATCGCCATGTTCCAACTTGCCTTTTACAAGGGATACACCTATAATCCAAAGCTTGATATATAAATATAGAAACTATAACCGCTTCTTAATGTAATTTCTCTTACCAACATCAAGATAGGGCAGATTTTCTACCCCTACAGGCTCCGGATGATGGCTGCATAAAAAGTTTTATTGCCTTTTTAAATTAATGACAATTTTTAAATATTACAGGAACTAATGCAAGAACAACACAGGAAATCAAGAATGTGTTTTCTTTTTTTCTCTGTTTGGTAACTGCTGCTACAACAAAACGTTGCCAATGTATAAATGCTCTGGGATATAATAAGTTCAGTAATTATTAAAACTTTCAAGAATGTATTCTATTTGATTGGTTAGTACCCCTAGCATTTTTAGGTAAAGGAAAATGTTACTTTATGATATATACAAAGTTGTAGAATGGTCATGTCATAGAATAAACTTAACTTCTGTTTAGACTAAGATATTAAACTATTTGCTTTGTGAGAGTTTATGCAGTGCTAAGTCAGTGATAAATTATTATGTCCTCTTTACCTGTTAAACAAACTAAGACATACAGGGCCCTTTCAAAAAAACCATTAAGATCTCCAAGATGCTGATGAAAATGGCACAAGGAAATTCCTAGGTAGTTATAAAACTCACTAGAACAATATCCATAGCCCCTTGATTTATCCCATAAACATTACCTCAATCTGCACTGATGTACAGTTTGAAGGATCATTCCAATCGCCTTTGATGCTGTAATACACGCATCATATGAATTAGAAATTAAACCGTCATTCTTTTAAACAGACCTGGTACTATGGATGTGACTTTGTCTGAGAAACCCACCAAAGTGGAAAAAGTCATTAAAATGTAAAGCAAGTGACCTAAGCAAGTTTAGGACTGAAATGGATCTTTGTATTACTGAACTAGTCCTTACTTGAAGCCATGGTTTTCCCAGCTGAACTATTTTATTACAATGCCTGCATTCATAATCCAAGGGAATGTGTTCATAAAAGTGTAGATTTATTTATTACTAGGTTAATGCAATTCTTCCTCAAGTCAGGCATTGGACAGAGCATTAGGAATTTAAAGACAGGCACCGTCTGTAATGAATCATTTTTTTATTGCATTGCTACTCTGTATATGCAATTCTTTCCATAAATCCATCTCATCATGTGCAGTCCACTGCTGTTACTTTTTTGTCTCCTTTCATTCGAAATCTTTTAATATATTCCACATTACTGTATAACTCTTGTAGTATGAGAGTTGGCTTTATACTGTATGACACTGTACTTTGTTCTTCCTTTCGTAATAAGTCCCAGTAATGGCTATAAATATTTTTAAGATAGTAATAGATAGATAGATAGACTCTTCTTTATAAATGGCCCCATGCTGTTATGCTTTAAAACTAAATAATTATACTAAATTATTATACTGTGTCTCATAAGTTAGGGCAGACAAATGTTCCCTGCAAAGTAGATAAATGACTAGAAGCCACTTTGGCTTATCACTGGCAACATACCCCTTCCCATGACAAAACATGGACAAACTGGAAATAAATAAAAGTAGCTGAATACCCTTAATGTTTGTATAATTAGTAAAACATGTCTAAACTACACCATAAGGGAAAAATAATAGCAGGTGTAAGGTATGCCTCGTTCTAGTAACCCATGGCAACTAATCAAATGGCAGTAGCTACTGGTCTGTTCTCTGAAAGCAAACATATGATCAGTTGCTATGGATTATTTAGCCTGGAGAAAACTTGAAACCTGTTATTACATTACCCTATTTGACACAGAGATATGAAGTATAAAGTAGATTCAATACAGACCATATTTTCTTACGTATTTATTTTTCATGAAGTGAAAGAATTAAATTAACATAGGTGTATAAATATTTTAGTGGTTTCTGAAGCATGCTGTTTTGTTTAAAGATTGTAGATTTGTCCTTTATTATAAGTGCATCTACTAATGTAAGCATATTCTCATACTCAGAAGAGCCACGGGAACTGGGGAGTTTAGTGGTATCCCAAATAAGTTGGGACTCTTTCAAGCTCACATGGATAGCCCCAGAAGGCAACTATGAGAAATTTGTTATCCAGGTTGAGGACCCTGAACACAGAGAAGAACCTAAGAACATTATAATACCTGGAGAACTCCGATATTTAGAAGTGCCAGGACTTAAGCCAGAAACAAAATATCAAATCACGCTTCATGGTGTAATTCAGGGATCTAACACTAAACCTCTCTTTGGTGAAGCCGTTACAGGTATCTCTTTCATTGCAATTGCTACGCTCTGGCTGCAGGCAATGCTTTGTATGATCCACTCAGCGTATGCACTTTTTATCTTTTAGGTTCACCTTTATCTCTTCTTGAACTTACTTTTTGCAGCTTCTTATTAGTATTCTGATTATTACGGAACGCTTCCATTGGATTCTCTTTTCTGTATCAGATAGGATGGTACAGCTCTTACTTGAGGCAGTTCAATTCTTAAACCATATTCCAAAGGACACTACAGACAGTAGGGATTCTTAGCTTTGCTCTAATGCAGGAAACAAAAAGACATTATGATACAGAAAAAAAACAAACCAAAATAAATCCTATAAAATGAGGCTTACAGATGTCATTAGTCAATAAAATGTCTCTTGGATCACATGGCCCATTCAAAGTTGTGTATTGTTAGAAATACTGCATCAGAATTCCAAGATCTTTGTATGATTATACAACTTGTCCAATAATATGTTTATTCACTCAAGATGACTCATAATACAAGGCCTTTTTATGTACTACATAATATAATTAAGATCAACTAATATTACATGAAAAAAGCTGTTACAATTGTACCTCCAAGGCTAGGCTTTATAAATGTCTATAGAAGGACATAGATGAACTTGAAGAACTGCAGTAGGTTCTAAACTACAGATTGAACAGACTTTTTTTTTACATTAACCCCTCAATATTGATGACAAAGCCAGGTGCCAAAATAAAGCGTGTAATTTTAGCTTGTTATAATGTTGAATAGAAGTCATTTCTATTCATTATTCTAAATATATTCTTACCTCTACAGGTCCAAAATACAATATATAAGCATACAAGTACACTATACAGTATATTTAGATGTTATAGGTTTCATAGTGCACATACTTGAAGTAATGTGTGCCACATAGGAATGCACTTCAGAAGAAAATGTCCTTATCTGTCCTTCCTCTCTATTCAGAACTGACATGTGACACTAGTGGACTGTAAAAGTGTCTCACCTTTTTCTTGGAAGATTTGGTTGGCAGCACAGCCTTTGGTCTCAAAAACACATTGTTATACCAAAATATCTGTTGATTCAGTCCAAGATTCAGTTCAGCATTTGTTAGACCAAAAGATCTGCTGATTCAGTTCAAGATTCAGTTCAGGATTCATCTGAATCCGAGCCCTTTTTGCACATATTTTGGTTGCCATTTTTTTTCTATACATTAAAAAATGAATGCATTTTTTTATTGTGTCACACATTTAAAATAAAAGATAAACACCAAAAAGCTTTACTACTAATTGATATAATTAATATTAAGTGCAATGTTTTTATAATTAACTCTATAAACACAAGAGGAACTGATTCAGTAATAACACTATACTCTCTACAATTTCCCATATTCGCTGCTAAAGCTAAATTTTTGGCTTCCAATTTAAACACTTGCTGATTGCCTGTCCTTAAAGAAAGAGTAATTGACTACTAGTCCTTGCTTTAGACCAAAATCAGCGTTATTTCTCATTACAGAGCTGCGTTTAACTTAAAACAAATACCATCACAAACACACGTCTTTAGAATGCCAACAATGCAAGACCACCCACTGCACCTCCGCGAATGGCAGACCTGGAAAATGGCTTTCCTTATGCTTTTCTTCACTACATGAATATTTAGAACTAAGCTTCTTTTTCCATCTGTCAGCGTCTGTCAAAAAACGTTTGCCTCCACAGTTTCCTTCTGCATGGCAGCAGTCAAGCATGTAAAATGTTGCCATTCCACCTTGGCATCTGAGGACAAGGCAGCATTATATACCAATTTTAATGTTCTAAAATTGCTTTCCTTGCAGCTCTCAATTTACATTAGGTCTCGAGAAGTCTGTTTTTCTTTCCTTGCAGCTTATGGATGTGGCAGTTCTTTTGGAAATGACAACTTTATTTTTTTTTTATTAATTGTATTAATGTTTCTTTTTGGTCAGAAAACATTCCAGAAGTGGGTGATTTAGCTGTCTCTGATGTCACGACAAACAGCTTTGATCTGTCATGGACAGCATCCAAGGATTCATTTGAAGGATTTGTTATTGAAGTGATTGATACCAACAGGTTGTTTGAACCAATGACATTGAATGTCTCAGGCAACCTCAGAACATCATCTGTCTCTGGATTGTTACCAAAGACAGATTACAGCATCAACCTCTATGGCATTGTCCATGGTCTGCGTACACAGGCCATAAGTACTTCTGCTACCACAGGTATTGGATCCACCAGCCTTGTTTAACAAACATATCTTTTTCCACATTTCTAAATGCAGTGAGTGTCTTCCAAATCTTGGTCTGTGTAGCATTATCTTGATGAAACACTACCTCATTTTAGAAAAGGTCTCTTACTCTTTCTTTATCTGTGTTGTGTATGTATATAACTATATGTATGTCCTTGCATGCGTCTTTATTTTTAGGTCAGTATGTGCTCCAGTATCTTGACTCCAAAAAAACAGGTCCTTCAAGTTATACAATACTCTTTCTTTCACTACCTTGTCTTATAATTCATCTATATTGTTTTCATAATGCCAAATAGCTTTTTAAGTGAACAATAACATGTAAAGATCAAGAGATGTCGTTTTTGATGGAGGGCGATGTAGATTTGATAAAAACACAAATAGAAAAGTTACCAAATTATAAGGGCTGCTTTTGTGGCTTTTGGGCACTTGTATCAGTGTGTGAATATACAATAAGTGCTCCACAAACATTAATATTATTAATAAAAAACATTAATAAACAGAAATAGCCATAACAGAACTACCAGCAGTATAATGAGTAATAGTTGTATTGTATGGAGACATAGTAAAAACATGAACATTTTGGCATTTATTACCAAGGATTAAGCCCTGGGTGTAATGTTGGGTGTAAGCACAGTGCTGGTACTATATATTTACCTAGTGCATGATTTTCTTTTCTTTTGTTATCACTCTGCTTACACATTTTCTTACTTAGTCAGAGTAGCTAAACCTATGTACCCAGTGGTTTTTAGGAAGAAATATTATAGGTCTTAATCACACTACTTTAGGTGCAGGGGAACTATTTAGCCGAGCAATACAGTACTTCATAGGGCATTCCCCTACTTCAACTAGATCATTGATTGTCTCCATGTTCCCATGAGTGTATTAACATATATCTTTAATAATTGTTACTTGACTTTCAATATGATGACTATAGAGATTTTATATAATTCAGTTAATACAATTATTCATTATTGGTAGTTCTTTCCTTTATTATCTTTGTATTTCTACTACCAAGCACAACAATCACTTCAATTCTTTTATTAGGTGGGAGGTAACATACATTTCACTAAGTTTTTTGTCCTCAGAATGTTCTAAGACACATTCTGAAACCCTTTACAAGGAGTAAAACTGCGGGGTAAATTTTATCTTCACCCTTCTTCTCGTCCCTTACAACTTTGGTGCCACTTCTTTTGTATAGTACTCATAAATGTAATTTTAATGCTTTTTCTTTTTAGTTAATGTCAATTAATATATTTTATTTTTTATTTGCACTTAAAGAGTCTTTCCCCCCAAAAACAGAAGGAAAATTTCATTTTCTTCCAATGCTTTCTCAATCTGGATTATATTTCCCATTGAACTTTTTTTTCTTAGGATGGAAAGCTGTCACGCACGTATTAATTTCCACATTTTTTCCTTTCACGATATTCTTTTCAGAGCCAGAGCCTGAGGTTGGCAATCTTCTAGTTTCCAAAATAACTTCAGACAGTTTCCACCTATCATGGACCGCTGATGAGAGTGGTTTTGACAATTTTATTCTTAAAATATGGGATGCCAAACAGCAGTTTGAGCCTATAACACTAACTGTCCCAGGCACCGAACGCTCTTCATTGGTAACAGGATTGAGAGATGGTACAGAGTATGATATTGAGCTGTTCGGCGTTGCCAGTGGTCAACGCTCTCCTCCCTTAAAAGGAATGGCAACTACAGGTATTTTATTAAATAATATCTGTAGGGATCCCAACAAGAATCACACAGTACACACATGCAAATTGTGTATTTGTTAATTTTGACAGGTAAAAAATGTATCACTGGTCAATGACTTATTTATGAAAAATTGACAGCTCAGTTTCCTTGATATGAAATATGTTGAATATTTATACTAAGAAGTTATTAAAAAATACTTGTATTATGGGTTACCCAGTTATAAGCAATGTAAAGTCTAGTTTACAATATAAGTTTATGTGCAAATTGGCCAGTGTTTCTATAAATAGCATTCCAAAGATGCACCATTTGTCTGATAATTACTGTGGTGCCTGCATTTAGGATTGCAAGACAAACATTATTTACTTTTTGTGCAAAGATAATGTACAGGTAAACAATGAAATATAATCTGCACCCCGACATAATATAATAGGCCAATTCTTAAACTAGGATTAGGATGGGTCATACTTGTTATTATTACTACATGTACAGAAACCTGTTATCGCAAAAACTCTGAATCGCAGGAATGCCATCCTCCATAGAGTCCTGTTTTAACCAAATAATTAAAATTTTGGATTTCCTTTTTCTCTGTGGTAATAACAAGTACCTTTGAACTTGATTCTAACTAAGATATAATCAATCCTTATTGGAGTCAAAACAATTGCATTAGGTTTATTTAATGTCTAAAGTTTTTTTTAGATATAAGGTATAAGGTTCCAAATTACAGAGATCCCTTATCTGGAAACCTCCGGTTCCGAGCATTCTGGAAAGCAGGTCCCATACCTTTATTTATAAGATGCCAACATTTTCTGCAGCCCTGTACATAAGGTTACATAATTTACAGACAAATTGATGCATTAGGTGAGGAGGGCACCACCTGCAGGCTTATAATCTATAGTGTGGGGATAGTTAATGCAGAAGTTATAAAGTTATGTGGATGCAGGGAAGTAAATGTTGGAAAAATTTGATAGCATCATGACCGTGTTAGTGAGAAGATTATGAGTCAGCACAATGTGACAGACAGCATATGGGATATCCTATATCTATTTGGTTAGCAGGTTTATGTGTAAGCTTCACGGAAGTGGTGAATTTGAAGGAAAGGAAAAATTTTAAGCTCTGCAGGGTAAAAGAGTGTCTGATACTGTAAAGTAATGGATTCCACAGCTCAGGAGCTTGTCTGGAGAAGTTTTGGAGGCTTGCATGTAATAAGTTTACTAGGCCAGAAGAAAGTTAAAGATCATTAGACATAGTTGTCATCAGCAGTATACCTTGAGATGAGGATCCTAATGTAAGTTGAAACATCGTTATTGAGAGCATTGTCTGAATGTGAGGAGTTTAAATTTCACAACATAAACATAATTTTTGTAGTTTACCTTGGTAAGTACCTTACACATCTAAACACTTTGAACCTCACCCATGCATATGAAGTAGTGGTCAGTATTTTATATTTGCAGCCAATTAGAGTAAAACCTCAGTTTTAAATCCCATGATTTTAAGTTTTCCCTCATTTTACATTGCTGTTTTGTGGTCCCACTTATATATTATGCATAAAACATTTCCCTGATTTAAAAATGTCCTGGATTTTACACCATTTTTTTCTGGCCCCCTAAAAAAATGTAAAATGGGGGTTCAACTGTAATTCATAGGTGCCTTTTATATAATAAATGAGGCTCATATCAAAATCGGGTAATCAGTTTTTTCACTATAAAGTAGCTTGGGTGAAAATGGGCCAGTAATCACTCCTCCCCCTCTAAGTTACTAAGGTACCTTAATTTCTCCCCTAATAAATTATCCTGATCCTGCCTGAAACAATATGCTATAGTGCAGAGTAAAACTAAATTTTTTATATGATTCAAAGCATGTTTTTTTTCATATGCCTGCCCATAATCTTATTTTATATGGGAAACAATATGGAAACCAATATACAAACTTAAGTGTATTCAAGTGGCTTATCCCTGATTACCCCTTCCAGACACATTCCTACCACTGATGTCAAACTAAAAAGCTATAGGGAATTGGACCAAAAGCACAAATTGCACCTTTTGTTATATTTCCCTATATGTTTGATATCTTTTTATTTTTACAAACTCCTATATATCAGATTATGAAATGTGCCAGTTAAATTTAAATAATGTTTATTCTTGCCTCATGAGCTGTAAGCAATAACGGGCCATGTATTCATGTTTGCATGTCTCTCAATTTCGTGTCTTCTGTGCACATGCCTTCTTAAATATTTTCCCTTCAGGCTAACAGTGGTGTCTTTTACAATGTTACAAGCATCTCTTTCCAGAAATATATTGGTTCCCAAACTCCCTGTGCTGTTTGGAGGCTCAGCCTGAAAGGCAGTTGTTAGAGGGACACAGACCAGTTTTGGATATCACCACTGCAGTAGAATAACTGTAGTATAATGGTTCTAGGGCCAAAATATAGATCTAAACCGTTGTCCTTTTATACCCTTATGATCTCCAGATTCTCTATAGAATGTAATCCTTCAACCCCCTAAATGGAAAATTGCATGTTGGACCATTTTTTCAGTAGTTTTATACTGTTATGTACAGTTATTTATGAGGGTTTCCAAGGATATTTTCATAATCCTATTTGGAAGAACATTAAGTCTGCAGTTTGACTTTGGTTTGAATGGAGTTATACTTAAATTTTCATTGTGGTCAGGAAACCACACTATACAGATATACTGACGCCATGTTGCGGTTAATGGCAATACTACATGCTCCATCTGATTCTTTTAGAGCCTTTATTACAATTGTAGACCAGAACCACCAGACAATATGAAATATCTGACTGAAGAGGTCATAGACTAGTCTTTCCATGACATTTCATGAAGTGACATTAGGCAGTAATGGAATACTGGGAATGTCATTTAAGATGATGAACGTGGGCTACGTGCGTTTTTATGAGCAAATGTTTACATCAACGGTAAAGCAGGGCCAAGAAATATTCAACCAAGAGGATCTACAGATGTTGCCTTTGTTTTGATTTTCTTGCTATAAATGGCAAAAGTGTCTTAGATGAAACATAAGGTAAATTCACTTAATTATGTTAGCATAAACACGGTCCTGAAAGAGCTCTGGAACAAAGACGTAAATTAAAAATGACATCAGCTAGAGGCAAATCCAAAAGAGTATTCTAGACAGAAATAACATTGTGATCGGGGAATAACTACTGTTCTAAGTGAAAGGAAGATATGTGAGAAAAATAAGAAACTTTGCAGTAGGAGATACATTAAGGGGACGTGCTACCGTATACCATTAAGTCATTCATGACCCAGACCTCCTCACAGCTATCAGCATAGTAGCTCCTTTGTTTGGGACCTAACAAGATTTAAGAGCTTGTCAAAGTCAGCAACCAGAGACGGCAGCAGTCATCTAAAAAAAGGAATCTGAAGATAATTGAAAATGTGCTTAGCCCATAAATTCTGAACTGAATTAGAAGTGCAGACAGTGTAGGAATGCCAAGAGGAATTCCGGCTAGCTACTAACTACTACTCTGGGGACCAGGGCCTCTAGCCAACAACCCCACTAATGCTTTCTATTAAAAAGCTCCAAATATATCCATGATTGTTAAAGAATTATGTGGGGAAGAGTATATGGATCAACCTACCCACAAAAATGTACAATATTCAAGTGTTTTTCGTTCTTATAATTTACGTTTCTGTGTACATACATACACACACATATATATATATATATATACTATAATGTGGAATGCTTGGAACCCGAGATTTTCTAGACAAGGGTCATCCATGAAGTTGAGTACCATGCCTTATGACTAGTCAATAAAAATCAATAGGATTGTTTTACCAATAACATGGAGAAATCAAAGCCTAGTAAATGGAATGTACAAGGTACTGTCCAATTTGTATAGAGAAAAAGAATATCCATGAAAGATGAAGTATTGTATGTTTTAACAGAATTCTGGTATTCCAATATGCTATAGTTTTCTGAATAAATAAACACATACCTGTATCAGAAATACACAGTAGGGCTCTCTCACTAAATTATTGCAAAATCAGCATAGTTTAACCTACTGTGAATTTTAGTGTAAATTTTGGGATTATAATCCCATAATCTATTATATGTAATTTTTGGGTTCTGGGGTTCTCTAGACAAGGAGACTTCCTGTATTGCATTGCTTAATGTATAACACATTTCCAGAAAAAAATACCTCCTATATGTACTGTGAACATGTACTTCTACATTCTCCTCTTCCACTTATGCTTCTACTTATACATTCTCCTCTTCTACTTCTACATTGTTCTCTCCTACTGTACTGCAATTTTTTGTCCTCTAAATATCCATAAACCACACGGGAGTCCAAAATTCTAAGCAATTTCAATACATTGCCTAAGCCCAGTAGTTCTTGTATTACTTTTGTCTGAGTTCCATCATTGATGTTGTGATCTCTTTGTGTTTATTTTATTTCCTCTAAGTATGCAAAATGAGACATATGGAATTCTAGATACAAATCATTATCTGATAAACATTATTATTTTTAGAACTCCTTTATTCTCTTCCATAAGGCATGATAATGTTAATCAGTATGGGAAGCCCCATAGTATAGTAAGAAAAAAAAAGAAAGGATGAATCTCTGACTTATTATAAACCTACTACTCTACCCCGATTTCTATGACTTTTTTTCCAGAATGCATAATTTTTGATGGTAAAACTACTTAAACATCCAGATAAACTGACTATATTCCTTTTTGCAAGAGTGAAATCTGAAATTTAAAATCCCACCTTTGGGGGGAAAAAAGGGTCAAGCCAAGGAAATCGGGTCCTGGGAACAACATGGAAGCCATATATCTTTCAGATGTCACTAAAATAACATTTACATCCATTGTCATGGTGTTATACATGTCACAGATCTTGATGAGAATCAGACCACCAAAAGATTGATTTCTAGAGACAGTTCCAAATCAGCAACATTCTCCAGAAGTAGAGACAGGTTCTTGAGGATGTGCCACTTTCCCATTTTTTCTTAGCTTCCAACCACTCAAAGAGTAGCCAGCATATCCTCCCACCATAGAGCACTAAAGAAACTAGAACATGGACTTTATGGGGTCCTTTTTCTGCTTTGCCAATAAATAACTCAATATTTCTGCTAAACTTGTCAACTGTTGAACAGTAACAATTTACTCTTCCCTCGCCTCACTGGAGATAGTTTGAAGTTGTTTGAAGCCTTGGATTGAATTTTTGTCTCTTTTTGTGCAACCTTTTTTTTTTCCTTGTATACGCCTGGCATTCACATGAAGGAATTGGATCCTCCAAATACTTTTATTTTCCTGCTGCTTTTTTTCCTATCAGTTTTACCCCTTACTTTTGTGCAATACTGGCAATCCTCCACCAATCCTTTTAAAATGGCTTGTTTGGGTTTGTTCTCCAATGTTAATGGACTTTCTCTTGTGTTTGTCTGTTTTTAGAAAAGATTAATCTAAAGACTGAAAACAAAAAATTATTTGTCTGTGAAGCAAAGATTTTCTCTTTTCCTATTATATTGCATAAAGTTCCCAGAAACATATCTGTATATTGAAATATTTCAGTTGTTACATTTGTTATTCATTTCCAGATAATGGGACCTGCAAAATCAGATAATCATGTAGGACATTTTATGACTTGTGGTTGTTTTCTTGGGGGCTGATTTATCATGACCAAATATTTAAATACCCACAAATTTAAATTTGATCTATTGAATGTCAGTATTTTAAATGCTTCGTAGATGTCTAGCTAGCTTCGTAGATGTCTAGCAATAAACATGCTGCAAGAGTAGGTAAGCAGGTAACAGGATGTTTTGTGAACAACACAGATTTCTGTCATTTATAGAATTAACAAAAAAGAAAAATACATTTCCTAAATATATATTACCTCTTTATAGCTCTAGGTTCTCCTAAAGGACTCTCATTCTCTGATATAACTGAAAACAGCGCTAAAGTTACATGGTTGGCACCGAGGATCAGGGTGGACAAATTTCTGATCACATATGTCCCTGTGTCTGGAGGTAAGAATGTGTCTTAGTATAAAAGGAATTCTCAGTAATATCATTATTATGCTAAATGTACAGGGATATGTTTTAGAGAAATATAGCATTAGTGTTGCACACAGTTGTTTTTTTGTTTTTTTTTTTAATCACCACCAGGAGTTTTATTATCATCATTAAAAGTAATGTCCCATGTGCTGTGTCTCCACTGCTGTAGCAACCCAGTAATTCTTAGCTGCTAGTTAGTAGCTATTGGTAAAAAAATTATGTAACAATAAACAGCTTCAAAATAAAATCAGACCTGACCTTCAGATACAAAAAAAATACAGAAAACATTTAATATTAGTATGTGTCTCTGAGTCAAAGGCTCGGCTGTAGAAGAATATGTGTGTGGTTACTAAGAATTAGTGAATTAGGGAATCCTTTTGATCTAATTTTAGGTTTTTATTTATTTGATACCATTTTTATACAGGGAATATTCCAGGTATATATTATTAATTTATATTTATATATTCTTCTCTTTCAGGTTAGACCACACTCTTTTTCATTAAAACTTAGATTATTAGGAAGCCACTGGGGCTGAAATAAATAGGGCTGTAGAACTAATAAATTAATACTGAAATATGAATATCCTGTAACTCAAAAATTCTTTATAAATTTAGAACATTTATTCAAACTCCATATTTAAATGCATGCATAAAGGCCTCATGTTACTCTGAATTAAAGTATATTTATAATAAATAAATCAGATAATCAGATTTGCCCCTGGTTACTAGCCTAGTTATAAGTACCTTTATGGACATATGGAAAAGTATTGTAAATTACATTTAGTTATTCATTTGTATCTTATTTTATATTTAGTTTAGGAATTGAAAATTAATCTATGCAAGATGTATAGCTAGATACTCCAAGACAGGCACAAATCTTTAAAATTCTATACCCTGGCAACGTGCAAAAGAATAGTTATTGTTAAGTGTGGCTTTTGTGAAGTACTTAACATGCATTCATAAGTTATTTAAAGTTAAAATGTTTCCTCTATCATAACTATTCTCTATCTTGTACTATGATATTTCCTTCTAAATAAATTCACAATGATGGCAATGGATAACCAAACTATAGCACTTTAATTGAAACCAACCCTAATTATTTTTAGGTACTTCTAACACAGTGGAAGTAGATGGGTCTAAAACTCAGACAACTTTGGTAAAACTCCATCCAGGTGTAGAATATATTGTGTCTATTGTATCTGTGCAAGGAAGTGAGGAAAGTGAGCCATCTTCTGGGACTCTCACCACAGGTATTGTTTATGATTGCATGGGATTTTTCTCTATGAAATTTAGGACAAGGCAGTGTTTATATACAATATATTCAGTTTGTTTTTTTCTTGGTATGTGTGTAGAAAACATAATAGCAAATACCATAGTGTAAGAAGATATGGTAAAAGCTATAGAACCGATTTGATCGCTTCTATTTAAAGCAGAGATCACAACCCCAGTTACTCTGAATAGATACATCCACAGAACTTCTCATCCATGTTAAAAGGAAGTAATTAACAGCAGGTATTCAGTTTCTTGACTTGGCAGCAAGCAATATAATCCTTAGTGTCCTAAGTGTCGGCAGGACCCATGAACCAGTGTAATTCTTTTTTCTTTTACCTGTTCTTTACTGATTCTCCTTTCAAAGCTATTTTTTTTAATGTATTGCTTTATTTCTAGGATCCTGCATTTAATTAAAGGGCTATTGCACAACATGTAGCATTACAGTAATTATGAAATTACCTACACTGCAAAATAACCATTTAGAAAAATACTAAATAAGGTTTTTAATCCATTCAATCAACATCACAACATTCATAATTTGATGTTGTCCGATTTATGCTTTTGTTCTCGGTCCAATCCCCTGCAGCAGTGTTCCCACTCTGTTGTTATGGAGCATTCTGGCACAGACCCAAATTCTCACTGTCATATAAACTTTTCTCCCATCTCTTGCAAAGCAATTAACTGACTAAATGAAAACATGAATGCAAACTACATGTCTGGAAGGCTATTAGCTACTGAAACTCCACCCTTACATCACCACACAGTTCAAACACATAATGTGACTTAATCCATACATGAAACATCGCTGCAAGTCAGTTCAAGAACTCATTATCATTGGTGTGTAATGCAGCATTCATTCGTTTCCATTTGTGGTGTGTCTTCTTTTAAGCCTACAAAAGACATTACAGTTTAAGGAGTGGAAAAATCTGTCATTAAATTCCTAATGATACATTCAAAAGTGACGTCTAAAGCCAATTTGATGTTTGCATCCATTTTTGTAAAAAAACCACAGAGACCTATTTATTACAGTTGAATTTTAGAGGGTTTTGAAACCACGACTAAACTCAGTTTCTCTAAAACCATGAATGTCATGAAATTTATTTTCAAAGTAAGAATGGAAAATAACGCTGAACCATCTGAAAAAATCCAAATACGTCTAAAACCTCAAGAAAAAAAATCCAAAAACTTCTAAAAGTCTAGATAGGGTAGTATCAGTGCAGCTCCCACTGGTGCCTATAGGACCTCAACAACTTATACACGGTGACGTTTTGTATTAGAGGTGTTTATGGTTTTTACACTTCATAAATTTCAATTGTTAGAGCTTTTTAAAGAAAAATTTGAAAACCACCAATTTTTATAGATTACTGGAAATAACGGAGATTCAGTAATTAGTAAAATGGCCCCTTAGTATAGGTTATTGCTACTTTAGAAAAGCTTACAGTATTTATGAGTTATTTCAACATATACACATTTATTTTGTTTTCTTTCAGCTCTGGACAGTCCATCTGGTCTTAGGGTTGTAAATGTTACAGAGTCAGAAGCACTGGCCCTCTGGCAACCATCTTTGGCATCTGTGGACAGTTATGTCTTCTCCTACTCTGCAAAGAATGGTAAGCTAGCATTTTCACTGTAATACTTTCTACTTATTAAACTCACTCTCTACAAACAATAACACCCCTCTGCTTTTTTGTAGCACCCGCAGTAACACATTCCATCTCAGGCAACACTGTGGAGAATGATTTGATTGGTCTGCAGCCTTTCACTGAATATACCGTTAAAGTCTATGCCGTCAGAGGCCCACTTCAGAGTGCTGAAATCTCTACCCAGTTCACCACAGGTATGCTTTGGGCACCAATACGATCCTTGACCACATGCATTTACTATCTTGTCCAGTTCAAGCTGAGAGCTGGTGCTGTAGCTAGCAAAATCAAAACATCAATGAACCTGTAAACAATAAAAAAAAACTGTATTATCTTTGATCCTGTTTGTAATAAGATTGTTTTTCAACGAAAAGCATGTTTTTTATATTCAATTTTGAAATCTAACATGGGGCTAGACATATTGTCAGTTTCCCAGCTTCCCCCAGCGTGGAAATGTACAAACCAACAAATGTTTTTATGGCACTAAACTATAAGCCTGTGGATCTATTCCCCGTGCGAATATTTAATTATTGACGTCTGCCTTGGAATAAAAAAATGTGAAGCTAAAAAAGAAAAATTTGTTAAAAGGAAAATGTTTCTTCTAAATTATATGTTTCTGCAAGCCTCTCAGGAAGAAATTCTAAAAGCATATTTTCATTTAGTATGAAACAGCTCATTTCAATTGTGTTTGACATTTAATAATCTTGCGCGAAGCACAGACAGTCCAGTCCCTTCTTGACATGTTAACAATATTTATTGGAAAACTTAACGTTCTGCTTTTTTTAAAAAATGCTTCAGAAATTGTTTACAATTGCTTTTCTGCTATGCTGCTGTCTATAGACAGCTGCCTGTAACTTCCATTTAACGTTTCTGTCTCTGCACACAGCTCTGGATGGTCCCAGAGACTTGAGTGCAAGTGAAGTCCAGTCAGAATCAGCTCTGCTCAGCTGGAAACCTCCGAGGTCAAAAATTACTGGATATGTGTTGATCTACGAGTCTGTTGATGGAAAGGTCAAGGTAAAAATTTAAATGAAAGATAAGCCCTCCTTGAAAGCTCATAACAATGTTGCAGATATATATATATATAAAAACACAAATACAGTATGTTTTTGTCCCAAATATCACCTTAACTGACCTAACCTGTCATTCTTGGTGTATCCAGGAGAACTAAATGATATTTTCCTGTATTCTCCCCCTTCCAGATAGGGGAGGATTATTACTAGTTTGGTCATAGCTATTAGCTTTTGCTCTGACTCCTTCCCAGCCCTGCCCCATCCCAGCTCTGCCCTTGCTCCTGCTTCGTCCCAGCTCTACCCCCTCAACTGTGCTGGACCTCCTGGGAACTATGGGCTTGATGTGACCACCTTAGTTGCCCTCATTGTAATATCAACAACTGATTAAGGCTCCCCAAGGCTATCAGGCTGTATGAACGTAATGCTGCTTTTAAAAAATATGTATTTTTGTACTAAAACATTATCAATTCAATGAGAATATTTTCATTTATTATTTAAATTCCATTTAAAACATTCAATTAATTATTTGAATAAGTTGCTGATGTTTGTGTGTAAATAAATAGACCGATAGACAGAGTATTCCACCGTGGGTTTTCAAATAGAGGAGAATTTTTTACTCTCCGGCCATAAAACTCCTTGGTCATAATCAGATCGCCACGCTATCCTACTCTGCACCTTTGTTTGGAAACTGTGAATTGGGTTGCAGAACATTTTAATTACAAAGTAATTTTGCTAGTTTTATGAGTCATGTTTCAGGAAATGTGTCACTGTCTATATTTGGCACACTAAAATCCTCAACTGACATCATTTCAAATTATCTAGCGACTGTAGTAAACATTAATTTAAAATAACACATTTTTAATTTGCATTTTCAATTGCATTTCTTATAACTACACAAACGAGCCATAACATAATATTTAGCCAGATTATCCTAGTAAAATATATCAAAGCATTCCAGATCAGCTCTGTTGAGCAAGTCTCCTTGTAAAATATATTGCATCATATATATCTATTCTATAAAAGGGGTTTGAGAGGTCCTTAGAGAGAAGCAGTGGTGGCTTTCACACCCTAAAACGACCAAACTAGTTCAAGCCGCACAGACATAATTTACATATGGAATAGATGCTGCCATTAAAGATCACAGTCTGTGAATAATTAACAGTGCCATATGGTAAACATATGTGAGAAAAAAAACATTTGATAATGGAGGGAAGTAAAGCATTGTAGTTCTAAAGACTGAATCAATGTGGACATAAAACTTTTTTAGGAATTCATATCATTCTGTACGCGCATGAACCCGATATTTCATATGCAATGTTTGCAGGCAAAATATAATTGTGCACGCTTTCCAGTTATATTCTTCATGCAAATAAGTATTTCTTGATGAAAAATAATATTTTTTTTACATTTACAGGAAGTTGTTTTGGGTCCCGATGCTACTTCTTACAGACTCCTTGATCTAAGCCCATCCGCTCAGTATATTGCAAAGGTTCAAGCAATACATGGTGAAAGAAGAAGCAAGGAAATCCAAACCATATTTGTTACAAGTAAGAAAGCAGAGCACATAACTAATGTTTCAGTATATAATTACAACACAATGAACAAAATGCATTACAATTTGAAGCTGTGCCCTCATTTTGTCCACATAGAAATATATGGTCATATTGGCATGACAATCATTTCTACAATCAACCTAACTTATTTAAATCAATATTTTCAAATATACAGTTTATCCCTTTTTTTTTGCATAAATCAGCCTATATCATTTTGTGATTATGACTCAAATGTTATCAATGTTATTGGACAAGAAATTCCTTTGCCAATGAAGCCAAATCTTTTAGTTTCACCTCAAACCAGATTTTTCTTGGCTGAAGTGCTAATTTCAATGGCTCACTTAGTATTTAGTATTGTTGATTTTGAAAGTTTATAATAAAGCCTTATTGGTGACACTCTTCCTCCTATTGTGTCTCTACCCACAAAAATTCTACATTGTACCTTGGTTGGTTTCATTTCCTAAATTGTTAAAAACAAAATAGAAGATCGTATTTAAAAACATACAGACCATTCCCATTCTTTTTCCATTTGACCTATTTTTCTGGACATTGTTTAGCCTGTCAAACTTGCCACCCATACATTAGGTTTATCCAACCGTGTCTCACTGTTCCTCTGCCTTTATTCTAACTTTTCCCTATTGTTTAAATGATGTCTAGCCTTTTTTGTTTTTTTTAGTCCTGTTTAAGCTCAAACCCAAATATATATATTTTGTTTAAAAAAATAAATGGGGCAGAGAGAAGCACTACCCTATAATAAATAGGTCAGCTGTCCTGGGGGTGTTTATTTATATTTTTCAAACAATAATAGTCAACCTATACTATACTATGGTAATCTATGACATCTGTTCCCAATCGTTTTTTAAACATTTTCTGCTCAAAAAACTATTTGAATTAAATAACAATTATTCTTGTAGGGGTTAGTGTAGACATACATAATCATAACTACACTACATAGATAAAAGTAGTCAACTGTAGATTGATGACAAACAGATTGACAACAGAAGACCAACAGTTGCTGAGCAGGTGTTGT
Organism: Xenopus borealis; assembly: GCA_024363595.1. Classification (NCBI taxonomy): domain Eukaryota; kingdom Metazoa; phylum Chordata; class Amphibia; order Anura; family Pipidae; genus Xenopus; species Xenopus borealis. Next base: position 11,705,623 of record CM044445.1, read on the forward strand.
AGATTTTGACCACAAAAACTGTGTGCAATGTAAGGATTTCCAAATTAAAGAATGAGTTTTTATAACTTATTTTCTTAATTAATAAGGAAAAAATCCCCATCACTCATTCCTTTATCTTTAGTTTCCATTTAAACTGACTTTTCTTTACAAGACTATGCTTTACAAGGGTATGCTTTCCACCAGACTCAAAAGTGGATATATGTTAAAAAGGCAAAATGTACTTTGCGGATTTCTAGTGTCTGCAAAGTATCCATCATTTGTGACTTGTCCCCAGTGTAGGTGTTTTAGTCATATTAGATTTGTAACTCTTAAAACTCTTTATATGTATTTGACATAACCGAAAAAAAAAGTAATTCAATACAATCACAGACTTTGTGACCTGTGTATGACCCAAGTGTTCCAGATTGCTCACTGCAATGAATGGAAAGTCATTCATATTTGAAATGAAACATATGTTTGGAATAGTTTATTCAAGGAAACAAAAGGCAAAAGTAGCCAAAGTACAAACTGCTGGAAGTTCTACTACAAAGTGCCCAGGAGGGAAAAGATCTTTTAGTTCCTGCAGTTTTTTTTTTAGATGGAATAGGGTATTTTATTTTCCAATCACCTTTATTGTTAAAGCAGACAATTTCCTAGTTTGAACCCAAAAAAATACCATCTTTATCAATATGCAATTTATATTATGAAAATGAGGACCTATTGGCAAATGCAGATACTCATTGATAAAAAGGTGCAGTATAGCAGAAAAGTTATTTCTTTCACAATAGAACGTGGGATGAGTCTTAAGTCTTTAAGTCTTTAAGTTAAGAGACACATTTCCCATAAACTATCTGGTTGTCGGTCTAATTAATAGTTTCAATTGCCCTGAGCTAAACCTGAGAATCATGTTAGAAAAACAGAAATGGCAAGATTTGGTTGGCTAAAGATTTATTTTGATGACATGAGCATTCTGCCTTTGGTGAACTGGTTAATGAAACAATCCTACTACTACAATACAGTCATCAAAGATTTCTAAACAGCTTTTTTTGGGGAGTGGGATTTAAATGAAGGACATTGCATATGATGTATGTTTATAACTCTATGCATCCAGCATGTATTTCTATAACATGAGCCAACCCCTTCTCCCTAGTGCGCCTTTGTCTCAGAGCTACTGATAGGAAGGCTTTTATTATACAGAAGATTTAAGTAAGTGGTTTGCTCCCATAATTGCTTGGGGAAATAAAGAAAATTGTACTTAAGGTGCTGTACACGGGCTGACTTTGTTATCCAATTGATCATATCACAGGACCAACAAGCAGATATTGTTTAATGTGGTCTTGCATACCAATGAACAATGATCATTTTCCTTAGGTTGATGGCTCCAAACAGGCATATCTAAAACGTTACGTATTTGCTGTTGCCTCATATACCTGCAGAGATGTATTAGTTGAAGGATCAATAATAAAAAAAAACACTAGAAACCATATTTTGTTTCTATTATTGATATTCTGAATACTTACTGCATTTTTTATTTGGTTTGGACTGTTCTGGAGCTGGAATGGGCTTATATTTTCCCTTGCTATAACTTTCTTTTGGGTAAAATTGCTGTTTTAGTCATGGCTTTTATACTTTTTTCGTACAGTTGGGCTCCTGTATCCATATCCAAAGGACTGCTCCCAGGCTCTGCTGAATGGAGAAACAGCTTCTGGTAGATACACAATTTATGTCAATGGTGACCAGTCCCAGCCCATGGAGGTGTACTGTGACATGAGTGTTGATGGAGGTGGATGGATTGTAAGTATTTAGTCTACACTTTTAAAAATCCACCCCTTAATGCACATTTCAAAAAATGCTTATTTGTGTCTTGGGTCTGACTGTGCTGTGCATCTTGTGCCAGACCAAAAAAATGGTGTGAGTTGCAATGCACAGTTGTGCCGTGTGTAGCCCGTGTAGCCCTACATAATCTTACACAAAAGGACTCAGGACCCACTAGTGCTCCCTGAATTGCATGATTGAATAATGCACAGGTTGGAGGTCAGGAAGGGGAGTCACCTTTTTGCCACACCCACGTGAATACAGCGCTGCTGACTGCAGGCAGCACTGTATTCACTGGGAGCATGCAGGTCTTCATTTTGGAGATAAACTAGAAGTAAATAGACCTTTATGGACTGTATTAACCACTGGTTCATGTAAAGGTATATTTCACAAATGTATATTATTGCTATTCCTATCTATTGCATTTAGAAGATTGATGTGTGGGTGGTTTAAATATGTAAAAAATATTCCTAGGTATTTTTACGTCGTACTGATGGATCGGAAGACTTTTACAGAAACTGGAAGACATACGCTGCAGGATTTGGAAATTCCAACAATGAATTCTTCATGGGTAAGAAAGAATTGTTTGAGGAAGCACTATTTGCAACATTTCATACAACATTTAGACCACACTTTGTGAGGTTTGGTAATGTAATGTTGAGTCCAAAGTTTTCTTTCAGCTTTACTAGGCCCATAGCTAGTAGTGACGTGTGGGCTGGCCCAATACCTGCAGGTCTATAAATGAAAGGGTAAGCCAGGTACAGGTGAGTCCAGGTTGGGTAAGATCGAACATCTATAGCTAGTACTTGATTAGTTTGCTGTTAAAAGCAAAAATGTGGATAACTGCTATGGGAGACTAGACATGTTGCACCCTTTGTTCTAGTTATTTCATTGCTGAATTGTTGTGTGTTGCACAGATGGCTAGATTTAACTTGAAATCATGATAAAATGTATATTCAATTGGCCTGTTGGACCACAAACAATAAGCTGGTATTTCCCGGTTCTTAATAAAAATGCTTTTGCTGTCAGCTGGGGAAAGTTAAGAGCATCTCTAAACCAGTTGGATAAAACTGACTGAATATTTGGGTGACCAGGCTGACTGACATCACCAGGAGGGGTGGCCAGCACCAAGGAATCAATTTCTCATTACTTGATGTTTTTTACCAAGGGCTAATGTTTTACCTCTGTCATAAAAAAAATTGAGCATTTCACCATTTATTTTCCACTCCAGAACTCACCAGTGTGAATACAAAAGCCAACGTTGACTGCAGTTCTAAACTGGCCTTTATTTTTCAAGCTACCAGCAAGAGAAATTCTAGAGAAAGAATTGGGAAATACCTGCTGTAGTAACCCTGATTATTTTATTTATGCTGATTGTTCATGAAACACAATTGTCAGAATACTCAAACCCCACTTGTAGTCTTGGCATTTATGCTTCAGGGGGATGTTAGAGCTCTGCACTTACACTGAGATCTAACACCATATAGATCCACATACGGCTGTGCATAGGAAAATGTGTCAGTTTGTCAGAAGTCAGAACATTGAAAAGTGTTAAGAAATGGTGAAAATGTCAAACTGGAAACCCAGATACCCTGAGTTCCATCTTTTAATAAATCTACCCCCACAAGGCCACATTTAAAACCATTTAAGACTGCTCATAGTTTAGAAAGACTGATTTCACAGAGTTATAGCAATGTAAAGGTTGTGCAGTGAAGCATGAACATATTAAAGGATTCTTTACTAATAAACCCTTTTTTTTTTTTATTTGAATAAGGTCTGGAGAACCTGCATAAACTTACTTCCCAAGGCCAGTATGAGCTACGAGTGGACCTTCGTGATCTTGATGAAACTGCATATGCAATCTATGATAAGTTTGCAGTGGGAGATGCAAAGAGCCGCTATCGTCTGAGAGTTGATGGTTACACTGGTACAGCAGGTAAGAAATTGCTTCATTAAGTAATATTATTACGTTGGTTATGTAAATTTGAACAATAAAAATGAAAAACAAATTGATTTATTTGGTGATTATGAAATAAGACCTACAGAATTTGCTCACAGGTTTTTATGTTCTAATAAATAACATCGCATTGATGATAATTTTTTTCAAACTCCCATAATGGTGTAATCTACATTGATGTTACATGATGAGGTTTGATACAGGTACCTTAAACTGTGTTATTTAAATACATAACATATATTAAGGGTCTAGTTGTGTTTTCAATGAGAAATGTGAGTTTTTTTTTTTTTTTAATCTAATTTTCTTGGAGATGTATTATATTCCCTACTCTGAAAATAGCTCAGATCTAAAACTACACCATCTAAAAACCTGTCAAGGAACTACACCACCTAAAACCTGTCGAGGTCATGTAGAAGTCAATGTCAGAGTTCCCTTGAACCATTTGAAGATGTTTATAGCCTGCATGATGTTATAGTTTTTTTCGCTGGGTTTCACCCGAAAACTCGATCAGATCGAGCAATTCTAGGGTTTTTTTTTCCAGGTACCTGTTTGAGTATTTTATTAAAGTAGAAAACATTTGAGTTGTGAGTTCATTTGAATTTATTTGAGGTCTAAATAACTCTACAATTTACTTTAGCCATTTCAATTATTCGTAATTTGGCATATATTCTGTTGCTGTGAGAGTCTAGTTTATCTGAATATGTATCATTTTGTCCATATATCAGTATATCAAACTGTTAAAAGTTAATTTCTATAAGCTCTTTATTTATTAGCCATTCTGGATTTTTTCTTTTAATAGGAGATTCCATGACCTACCACAATGGGCGATCATTTTCCACATATGACAAGGACAATGATTCAGCTATCACAAACTGCGCTTTGTCATACAAAGGGGCTTTCTGGTACAAGAATTGTCACAGAGTAAACCTTATGGGTAGATATGGTGACACAAGCCACAGTCAGGTGAGCATTTCATTAGATTCTTTCTTAAATATACTCTTGTATTTAGTGTCATCCATCCAGATATGGTCCAACATAAAGAGGTGATTCAGCTGTAAAGTTACTTTTAGTATGTTCTTCATTTGTTCTTTTCTTATAGTTTTTGAGTTATTTGACTTCTTCTTCTGACTCTTTCCAGCTCTCAAATGGGGGTCACTGACCCCATCTAAAAACAAACGCTCTATGAGGCTACACATTTATAGTTATTGCTACTTTTTAACACTCATCTTTGTATTCCTACCCTCAACTATTCATATCCCATTCTCTTATTCAAATCGATTCATAGTTGCTAGGGTAATCTGGACCATTGCCACCAGATTGGTGAAATTGCAAACTGGAGAGCAAATAATGAAAAATTAAAACCAATCACAAATGTCGCAGAATATCTAATTGCATACATTATAATTAAAGTACATTAAAAGGTGAACACCCCCCTTTAATTCATTCTTACAAGATGATTTCTATAGTGGCATTACTAATTCAACTAAAATATCATTATTCCATTCATTTTTTTAAAAAAAACCACAGGAAAAAATTAAATAGCCTGAATGTTGAAATTACAGCTCCTATTGACTTGTATAGATACATCCTGGGTTTTAGTTGCCAATTTCTTTTTGATTTTTCATTTGATTTTTTTATTGATATTTTGAATTTTATGTTGCCATTTTTGAAAACATAAACCTTACATGTTAATAAATGTAAATGTTGGAAGGTGGAAAGGTACAAGCAGACTTCTGTTGCTAAATCCTAAGGGCAATTGTACATGCTATATTGCCAACCAGAAGCTAAAGGCCTACTGCAGATTAATGATTTTGAAACAATTTGAATCCAAGTTACGGGGTTGTTTTATGGCTATAATATATAAAATATTAGATGGAAGCTGGTTTATGTTGAGACCTGCTCTATGTTGGGATTGTGTGTTGAGACCTACTGTAGTCTAGCTTCAGAGCACAACATTTTGCTGCATAGTCCTTAACTTATTTTTAATAAAGCATTAAAATAATTGATTTCTCAATGTTTTATCTCTCAGGGTATCAACTGGTTCCACTGGAAGGGTCATGAATACTCCATTCAGTTTGCCGAAATGAAGATAAGACCAGTAAGCTTTAGAAATCTTGAAGGGAGGCGGAAGAGAGCATAAGGACTCGGCTATTACAGAAGTGGAAGAAGAGGTTGAAGGACGGACTGTAGTATCCTTTGCTACAGCCTGCCCAACCGCCCCAAATTCACAACTCAACCACACAAAAAAAGAAGTGTCTTATGGAAATACCACAGTGTCTTAAGTACTTCATTGCTTGATGAACCTGCAGAATTACAATTCTGCAGTTCTGTCCAGTTGCATTTCTACCAATCAGCTTTCATTGTCTGTGGCCCAATCAACACCAAAGACTTTCTTAGGCAGCTCCATATGCCTGCTGCCTCCTCTGCTTGCAAGGCAAGCAAGATAATGGGAAAGAAACAAAAGGGAACACACAACAAAAAGAAAACACACAACAAAAAGAAAACACACAATCTGGGAGAGTACAGAGGTAGTTTTAGATATAGTACCATCATATTTTTAAGAAAGGTATTGTTTAATATTTTGGCTTAAATGAAGTTTGTTTTCACTGTTGGGATAGGGAGGCATCCACATAAATGATACGTACAGCTATAGAATAATAGAAGAAAATAAAATGTTTTATGGGGGGATCAAAATGACTTGTAATGTAGACAAAACTGTAATAAAATAGACCCCCCCACCGTTAGAAAATCTGTAAACATTTTACTATGAACTGTATTGCCCTTGATGCTTTTGCGAGATTTATGCTGCAAAGGTTTTACACCTTTATTGGAATTACAGGTCCATCGTTCCTTATTCCTCAACCAGACTCTGTGTTACGTTAATAGCGTAATCTATTATCTCTATTTATGCAATGCAATAATATATATAATGTAAAAGGCCATAATATAAACAGCAGAGAACACCGAAATATGACATTAGAATTACAAACAATTAGTGTGTACGAGGTTTTTCTCATATCCGTTTTGCCGATCCGATTGTATTGTATGTGGAACCCGATTCTAAGAACGCATGGAATGACCGGACAGTGGATCCAAGTTCTTTTGACATTTGGAAACTCAAAGCCGAAGTCTCTGTTTTCTAGCATAGTGTGTTAAATAACAGACTCTGTATGAGATAGGTGTTACATGTATGATGTTACCAGTAGGGTTCCATTAAGCAGGAATTGGATCTCAACCAGGGTTTTTTAAGCCCATTTCATAATAACTCATCTAACACTGGATGTCCAGTGTACGTAGTTTGTGTGTGAACCCCTGTGGTAGCCTTTGATTGTCCCATTAGTAGAAAATGTTACCCAAACAATAAAGAGATTTTTTGGTGTTGCAGAGTAATATTAAATTCCGCAGCAGGATTGCGTTTTTTTTTTTGTCATATTTTAAATAATTTTATTCGAAAAAAAAAAGTAAAACGGTGAACTATTTTATTGATGTACATATCGGCACAGCAGAAATTCATAAAAAGGGGGGGGGTCATGTTTTATTTCACTATATGTAATAGGAACAGTCCGGGAAGTTTCTATAACCTTTTCATTGGCTATGGCGCCTGCAAAAATCCTGCAGCAACTTGCAGACGCCGTTGAAAAGGAAAAGGCTCATTTTTTTTTAGCCAGGTACTAATGGTTATCGCTATGTATGATAATGGTCATGTAATTCATTTTTTAGGAATTTTCGGAAAAATGTCAAAAGTCCTCCCCGTTGCATTTTCTATGTACCATGCTCGTTAATCAATGACAATGAAATAAAAGTCTTTTGTTGTATAAAGCGGATATTGGCTGCTTCTTTTCTTCAGTGGATATTCCCTGCAGAATGGAGGAAGTCAAGGAATTACGGTTTACTACTGGAAGGCAGTTGCCAAATCCAGCAAGGGTAAGGGTTAATTCTTGCTGTCCTCTGCACCAATCAGGTGCTATGAGAACCTTTTTATAGGGCTGGATTGGTGTTGCTCCTTGTTTGAGCTCTGTGTTAGCAAGGGTGTTGCAGAAAGCTTAGATAGTTTGTGTTTGGAGATTGGCTTGTCTGACTACAACTTTGTCTAAGGCTTTATTACAACTCTAGCTTTAAATGTTTGTATGTCCTGTGCTCCTTGGATAAATCCTTAGGTGCTTTACCTCGGTCAGATTCACCTGCATATAACCCAACCAGGTAGACTGATTAGCTAATACACACCATGTGCTTTACTGCTCCATGTTTGCTCACCATTCTAAATGCTAATGCAC
>CM044445.1:11906490-11919598 GCA_024363595.1 Xenopus borealis
CCCTTCCCCAGCTGGGCAAAGATTTTAGGTTACATAGTTTATAAGCATCTTCACAGTCAACTCCAGAGTGCAGCCTCCTATTGAAAACATAGAGGAATACATAACAGACCTCGAGCTGAAAAGCAGAACATGTAACGTTGGTCAGCTGAGAGATTCATTAATCAGAGACGGAGTTGTAATTGGATGCAATGATCAAAAAGTGCAGGAAAGATTGTTAAGGAAACAGGATCTTACATTAGAAAAAAGCTATAAGGATTTGTCAAGCATCTGAACTAACAAAACAGCAGCTCAAAGTGCTAACAGGAATAAGAAGTGAAGAGAAGGTTTCTCAAGTGAGCAGAGTGGCCACATCCTCAGTCACACCAACAAGGGCTCACGCAAGTAAATCTGATTTTAAGAAAGGCAAGAGGAAAATTGATGCAAGATTTACCAAATACAAAGTATGTAATAATTGTGGCAACACTTTGGTAAACAATGCAAGGTGTGTGTGTCAGATATAATCACTTTGCCAAGCAGTGTTATAGTAGAAGCAGACTAAATGCAGTGATGGACAGCAGCCGTGAGGAGAGTCAGGAGGAGACTGTGTACGTGCTGTCAGTAAAAGGAACGGAAGTGAAAAGAAGAACTATAGACATTCATACAAATGGACACAGGGGCAGAAACGTCATAGAAAAATATGGAGAAACCTACAGATGAAAGCAAAACTAAAAGGTAAAACATCAGTGCTTAAGGCCTATATTGAGTCTGAAATCCCATCAGTAGGAAAATGCACATTCACTATTACTTACAAGGGCAAGTTAAGCTAACATGAATTTGCAGTAGACTCTGTAATTACTGTCCCCTATTAGGTGCACAAACATGTGAGCAGTTGGGACTGGTAAACTAATTATTTGTTGTGGAATAATCACGAAAAAGCAACATAGATATACTGCTAAGTGAATATGAGGATGTGTTTGCAGGTAAAAACTGCCAGTTACATATTTCATTAAAGGCTGATGCAAAACCTGTTGTACACTCCAAAAGGCATGTGCCAGTGGCACCAAGAGAAAGACTTAAATGTGAATTGCAGAACCTGACTCAGTTTAGATGTAATTGAGTCTATCAATGAACCTTCAGCTTGGGTACATTCATTAGTCATTGTAGAGAGAAAAGACAGATCCCTGAGATTGTGCTTGGATCCCAAAAAGTTAAGTGAAAACATAAGGAGAGAGCATTCTCATATACCCACTCGGAATGAAATCCTGGGTGAAATGTAAAATGCCTAATTATTTACAATCCTAGGTGCAACAAATGGGTGGCTGATTTCTCTCAATAAGAGGAGCAGAAAACTGTATACTTTTAATGCAGCTTTTGGAAGGCATCAGTTTTAAGCATCTGCCTTTTGGATTAAGTTCAGAACCAGAGGTTTTTCACAGAACAATGCAGCAACTCTTGCAAGCGTGGGCCAGCACCACAGATGACAAAAGAGTAAAGCACTGTAAGTGTAGTAAGGCTAGTTGAAGTAAGAAACAGGGCAATTTATAGAGCAGGGAGAAAAATTCACCGGCACAACAGGATATTTCAAGTAGGGCAAAACCCTTACTTGTTTATTTGCGGATGCAACGTTTCGGGGCGTAACCCCTTTGTCAAGCAAGTTGGGGTTAAGCCCCGAAACACTGCGTCCGCAAATAAACGAGTAAGGGTTTTGCCCTACTTGAAATATCATGTTGTGCCGGTGAATTTTTCTCCCTTCTAACCGATTTGGAGGCTGCTTTCGCCTCTGTTCTCCGAGCACCAGGGCTCATGACATTGGACGGCCAGGGAGTGCGAGCGCAATTCTCCTTTTTTCCAATTTATAGAGCAGCCTTTTATAGCCAGATTGATAATTACTGAGCTCCAGACAGGGCTTTTGTCCTTGGCTCCACCACCAATCAGGGCCCATAGGCCAGTAAAGGAAGGCGGCCCCCTGGCCACAGCTAATGACCATTCGTACCTTGCCATTCATACCCCCTCTTTCCACTTGCAGACATTACGCCAACCGCTTCTCCACAAACCTGTCTCCCCATTGCTCTGCACACAGCAAAGTGAGAACAGAGTTGCACTGTTGACTGGCACAGGTGGGAGTTTCAAATACCTCTGGTTCTGTTCTCCCTCCTCAAAATCATCAGGTAGCAGACCTAGGCCCAGGCTTTTGTGGCCTTCCCACATCAACGATGACAGGTCTGCTTTTATTTATATGTGATTTATATTATACTAGTTACTATGCATGAAAGTAGCCCAGACCACATTTCTTGGCCATATATACAGTACATAAAGTTATAAAGAAGCAAAGCTTGTAGGCCCTGTTTATCCAAAATGTACAATAAAGAAAACACATACATGGTGCCTGAAAACTGCACTTTGCTTGGTAATTAAATGGGCCAGTAACTGTTATGCTACTATGCTGCCATCTACAGGATATCGGTCCAGTCATTGCATTGCATTAAAAGTGATCTTTGCAAGTACAGAGATGGGATCTCTTTTTTGGAATCCCAATATCAAGAATTCTCTGAATTACCCAAAGGCCCAAGGGCCCAATTTAACGATTGCCTTTTTTCTTTGTAATAACCTGACTTGATCCAAACTAAGCTAAATAAACCTGTATTTATTTCATGAAGGAGATCTGATCTATATTATGGAAAAAGGCTTGTATGCAGAAAACCCCAGGTCCCAAGCATTCCAGCTAATAGATCCCGTACCTTTACAAAGAATATGCAGCTTGTGACAGCTGTTGTGACTACAGTTCCCAGCATCCCTCTTCTTACAAAGCCACAGCATGATTTCCAGAGGGACGGATTTGGTATCAATTTTGGTGTGCCTAATGAATCAGTTTAACGTTACTAAAGTCGAAAACTTGGATGCAATTTAGTAAAGGGGCTTTGAAATTTTCTCTAGTGTTTCTCTGGCATAACTCATCATCACCTTCAGTGAACATTATCTCATTCTAATTCATTCGAATCTATTCGATCATTCGGTATTCGATGATCGAAGAAGCCAAATTTGGGCTTCTTCGATCCTACGAAAAAATCGTACGATCAGAATTCGATCGAATTCGATCGAACTTCGATCTATTCACGTGAATTTAGTAAATGGGCCCCTAAGTGTTCACTCTGTTAACCAATGTCAAGTTGCAGATATAGTGATACTGGTTACATGTCCTGCATGTTGAAATGTGATATCTATATAGTATATGTACACAGTACTGTAAATATGTATTGTGAGTGGGCAAGCAATGAATCAATTATGGATTGTACTTAACAAATCCTCCAAAAACACTACTCTATAAGTTAAACGACATCCAAATTTATGTATTCAAACATTGGTTGTAAAATGTGTCATCAGCTGTCCATTGTTGAGTAAGAAAAAGGGTTCAGAATGAGTTTGGCTGGTGAGGACCAGTATTATTTTACCTGGGGTGACAAAAGGATACTTTAGGGGGTAGTTCACCTTTTCACCTTAAAGGGGTGGTATCAGTGTCAGACTGGGACACCAGGGTCCACCCAAAAATCTTAGACCAGGGGCCCACCATAAAACCTTAGAACAGAGGCCCACCAGAAAACCTTAGACCAGGGGCCCACCATAAAACCTTAGACCAGGGGCCCACCATAAAACCTTAGACCAGGGGCCCACCATAAAACCTTAGACCGGGGGGCACTCTCAGTACTATTATCCTTCCTCTCCTCACTCAACTTCTATTCTCCTAGTCTCTTTTCTTTACATGCTATAATCAATTATTCCATCTATTTAGCCCCTTTGTTCTCATAGAAATAGGGAATGGCCATGAAATAGGCCAAAAGTTTAGCAGCATGAGGGCCCACTGACACCTTGGTCCTCTGGGAGTTTTCCTGGTATTCTGGTGGGCCAGTCCAATACTGGGTGGTATGAACTTTAGTACTGTATGTTATAGAAAGACCAGTTCTTTTCAGTTGGCCTTCATTTTTTATTTTGTATTCTTTTTTATTTATTTGCCTTCTTCTGACTTTTTCCACGCTTTCAAATGGGGGTCACTGCCCCAACTAAAAAAGAAATGCCCTGTAATGCTACAAATGTATTGTTATTGCTACTCATTCATATTCCAGTCTCTTCTTCAAATCAATGCATGTTTGCTAGGGTATGGTGCTTAGAAAACAGATTGCTAAAACTGCAAACTGGAGAGCTGGTGAATAAAAAGCTAAATAACCAAAAACCATAAAAAAGGAAAACCCATTGCAAATTAACTCAGAATATCACTCTCTACGTCATACTAAGTGGCAAGTTTATAAAGTTTTGGAAAAAGCAGTGGGGGATAATACACCATACATTGCCAGGCTTCATTGTGTAAAAAAAATGATAGAAAACATGAAGATATTGGACTTCATTGCAAAATTTGATACAGTGCCACACAGAAGGTTACTGTTTAAATGAAGGAATGTTTTCATGGAAGATAGTATTTGTACCTGGATAGAAAACTGCCAGCTAAAAGATAGATCACAAAGAGTGGTGGTAAATGGAGCGTTTTTTTATTGGTCCAGTGTTGATAGTTGAGTACCACAGGGCTCTGTACAAGGTTCTTTGCTTTCAACTTGTTTATTAATGACCTTGAGGAGGGTGTTGATGTTTGCAGATGATACTAAATTGTGCAGAACTCTAGGTTCAATGCAGGATGAAGCCACTCTGCAGAGTGATTTGACTGAATTGGAAAACTGGGCAGCAAACTGGAAAATTAGGATTAGTGTCAATAAATGCAAGTTTATGTACTTTGGTAAAATAATATAAATGCAAGTTATACACTAAATGGCAGTGTGTTGGTTGTTTTCTTAGCTGAGAAGGATCTAGGGGTTTATAGATAATTCTTATTCTGGGCAGTGTCTAGTTTTGCAACTAGAACTGGGGTTTGGCCAAATACCAAATGGAATCGTGGAATTGATGCACCCAAACCCCATTTTTTTAGTCCTATTTTTTCCTTTATTAGCCAAAATGTTTTTATCTTGTTGTTTAGATGAGCAAATCATTCTCCTCATTTTGATCTTGGCTACTTCCCAGGAAATATTTGCAAAGGTAAAAGCAGAGGGAATTGCTGTGGAATGTTGATTGTACTCAATGGAAAGCACCGCAAGTAGCATTGAGGCACAATGATGTCTCACAACTGCAAATTGGCAGAGTGTTGGATAATAATTGCATTTCACTTATGTGGTGTTTCCCCAGTGATTGTAATGATAGAAATTCACAGCATGTATTGGCTTGAGACCTTTTCCTGCTTCACAAAGACTTTATTGTAATAAGAGAAGATAACTGAAGAAAATTAATTTTGGATTTGAATTTCCTGACCTTTGGTCGAACGATCGAATAGGAAATATTCGAACTATTCGAAATAAAATCGGATAGATTTTTATTCTAATTATTCGATTCGATCGAATTTTCAAAATTCGATGGTCGAAGTGGTCTTCAAAAACATTCGAAAATTCGAATCTTTTTGAAAATTCGATCGAATTTCGAATCATTCATGTGAATTTGATAAATCTGCCCCCGGATGTGTAAACTCAAAGATGAAAAACCTCTTTAAACATTTTTTTTTTTTTTAATATAAATTACCCATTACTTTGGTTCAGCTAGTGGAAAGTCCTGTAGATAATTCCAGACTTGTTTGAACTGGCCACAATACAGTCAATGCCAATATTGAGAAGTTGAGTCAATATTCACTTCATAACCCTTAATAACTCCATTGTTGTCATGAGTGATGTGAATTCTCCAGTGTCAGCCCTTGGCAGCCTTGTATTTAAATACCGGTGTGACTTAATGAGAAATGGAAAGATATTTAGACACCTCCCGTAATTAATAAATGCAATTAGATTTTTAAAATGAACATTCTACTAGTCTTAACTGGACAGGTGCCAGAGAACTTCTGCATCATGCTGGAGAATACTCAAGTAGACATACTGTTATAATACAGTAACTGAGGTTAAAAAAAACACATCCATCAAGTTCAACCTTTCGTTTCAGATAAAACCTTCCTAACTGCTGGTTAAAGCTCTTGCATCATTTTAAATCTCAGGTGCATAACGTTTTTTCCTGGTCTTTATATAGTGCCAACACGTTTCTGCAGCACATTACAGAGAATATACATCATTCATTTTCCCAGTGGAGCTAATTAACTTGCTTGTGTGTTTTTGGAGACTAGGAAAAATCCAGAGTCCATGAAGGAAACCCACAAACTCCTTGCAGATTATGTCCACACTTGAAATGAATTCAGGATTCCAGTCCCACAAGACAGAAGTGCTAAACACTGAGCTACATTTATCAGTATTGAACGTCACTTGCCACTTTGCCTCCCAGATTGCTGGTTTGTCCAGATTCCTCAGCATGAATTATTCATCGTCGAAGGATTTAATTGTCCTGCATTATGTTTGTGCCATTGGCAAATCCAGCTACTGTGTTTATAATCCCTTAACAAACTTCCTGCAACTTGCCCACTACATACCAGTCTTGGCAGGTTGCAGATATAATATATTCCTTGGAAGCTTTCTTCCAAACCAGTGTACCATACATAATGAAAGACAAAATGAGAAAAAGTGGTCTTGCTGAACATAAGGTGGCCATACACAGGGCAATCCGCTCATTTGGTGATGTCGCCAAACAAGTGGATCTCTTCCTGATATTCCCACATTCAGGTGGGCAATATCGGGCTTATCCTAGGGTCCAACGATCGGATCAGAATGGAGGCAATATGGGCGGTCAGATCTCTGGACCGCATCAACAAAAACATGCAGCTGTGATCCAATGGAATTTTCAACCTTGCCCGAATTTCAGGCCAGATATTGATCAGGGAAGCCCGTCGGAGGGCCCCACAATAAGCTGCCAACTCAGTCTGTCGGCAGCTTTTATTGGCCCCTGTATGGGGGGCCAGTAACGTAACTAGAGGGTGCGGGTCCTGGTGCGGGATGTGCAGCTGAGTCCCCTGCCCCGAAAACGGAGGAGCACAAGCTGCTGGGGGTGCGGCCGCACTGCTCCCCTGGGAGTTCTGCCACTGATGGGGGCCTTTAATGTAAGCAAAAGCATAGGTTTATCAGGGTGGTTCAACTTTGGTACATTTTAGTATGAAATAGTGTGGCTAATTTTAAGCAACTTTTCAATTTCATTTTTTCTTTTTTTTATAGTTTTTTAATTATTTGCCTTCTTCTGACTCTTTCCAGTTTTAAAATGTTGGCCACTAACCCCATCTAAATAACAAATGCTCTGTAATGCTACAAATGTTTCTTTCTATTCAGGCACCTATTCATATTCCAGTCACTTCAATGCATGGTTGCTGGCAGGGTCGGACTGGCCTTGCGGGACACCGGGAATAAACCCGGTGGGCAGTGACATCAGCGCGCGTGCACCTGGCGGCACTTCTATAATTAACTTAAAAAAAACACAGGCAATAAAGCCTATTGCAAATTATCTCTCTCACATCGTACTACACTTTAACTTAAAGGTGAACAACCAATAAGAGCAGCACTTTTTTATTCAAAGGCACTTAGCCTTGCTGAGTATCCAGGGGAACTCCACTGAAAGTAAAAGATGTGCAGGTTAGAAGATACTACAGGTATGGTATCCATAATCCAGAATACTCTAGGCCTGGGGTTTTCCGGATAAATATTTGCTTATAATAAAGTCTATGTGAAGATAGCTTCCCATACTGCAGAGCTTTCTGAATAATGGGTTTCTGGATGACAGATCCCATGCTTACATAAAAGTAAAAATAAACTAAACTCTCTGGAACAAATTCACTAACATGTGAATTAACGCAGGCGTTGGCTTCACCCCAGATCGTCACACTTCACCAGGCTAATTTTCTCTAGTCTGGCGCTAATCGACTAAAATGTGAAGTTGAGCAAACGTAGGCGAACGGTAGCGAATTTTCACTACCATTACTACGTCAGGCAAAGCGAAGTAACGCTACAGATGCCTAATTTGCATACGGTGTCAACTTAAGGGTTTAATGGATGTATATGCTGCAGCCACTACAGGACACTACACAAGCCCAGAAAAAGTTAAATAAGTAACATAAAGTTGTCCTATTGCCCTACACATGTCCCCACTGTATAGTAGAGTAGCCAAATGTTAGGAAATTTAGGGGGGAAGCAGGGTACTCTAAAATAAATGTTGCTCTTTTTCAGCACCCCATAGGCTTTTTTTTAAAAGTTTTCCTATCGAATATATTCGATTCGTACGATTTTTGTGCAAAATCGTTTGATCGTATGATTTTGGCGAATATTCGAAAAGCAATCAAAACTGGCGAATATTTATTTGCCAATTATTCGCCAGTCGAATTCGAGGGCTAAAAGGCTTCGACAGTTCGACCCTTAGTAAATCTGCCCCTATGTGTATGGGAAGAGAATTTTCTGCTTCTGGAAATAAATAACATTTTCCTGTTCAGGGTCAGATTGGACAGGTGGGACACCGGGAAAAAACCCGGTGGGCCAAGCCCTCATGGAACCCTGCTGGCCCAGACCAGCTCCCCACGCATGCAGCACATTCATGGAGGTGTGCGGTGCAGGCAGTTCAGGAGGGGGCCCCCGGGACTGCCGGTAGGGTGGACCTGAGACAACAGCCCCAGTGGGCCCAGGGCCCCCCAGTTTGACTCTGTCCTTGTTTATGACAATGCTAAAATATTTCTAGTCACCATGAAACTGCAGAAAATATAATTTCCCATTGCAACGCATGTGCCAAAGGTAAACTCTTATCCCTTAATTGTACACAGTAAATCTGACGATCTTATTGTACCAAGGGAGCAAAGTGATTATTAACTGCATTTCTTGTTTGCTATTCTGTTCCCGCCCACAGGCAGCTGATACCTGGCTCCCATAAGAACGCACCTGACAGCTTGGAGAGGAAAGTCTGCTGAACACCAAAACTTCGCCGTACAGGATCTGCTTATCCTTGGAGCAAGAGAAAGGGATCATTAGGATGGTCTGAGTAATAATAAAAGGTAACGGGCAAGAAAAAAAGTCAACATTTTAATTCTGTCGTTGTTGTTGTTATTGTTGCAAAGTGGTATTGAGTTACATACAGCTCGTTAAAAAATAATGGCTATGCACCGTGGTGTAACTAGAGAGGCTGCAGACCTTGTGGTTCCTGGGAAGGGGCAGTATGAAAGCAACTATTACGACAAATGTTTTATGCCCAGAGCTTACAGGGGCCTACAATTATTTTGCTAATTGTTCTTATCTTATATAATAAGGCTATCGCCCCTTCTGTATGCTGTAAATAGAGATTATCATCTCTATGTCACTGGCAAAGTGGACAGCGGCCAAGCTATGTGATATGGTCAAAGATACAGGCAGCAAACAATAACAGAGAGGAAAATATTAGGGGGTGGGGGGCTCTAAAATGGTTTCCAGTGAAACCTGGTAAATTTAAGGTATGCAACTGTCCAGCCTAAAATGTTTATTTTTTTTGTCTGTGTGCATGTAATGTTTGCCACTGAATGTGAAGTACAGGTATGAGATCCATTACCCAGAAACTCATTATCTAGAAAGCTCTGAATTATTTCCTTTTTCTCTGTTATAATAAAACAGTAGCTTGTACTTGATCCCAACTAAGATATAATGAATGTTTATTGGGAGCAAACCCAGCCTATTGGGTTTATTTAAAGGGATCCTGCCATGGGGAAAATGTTTTTTTTTTCAAAACACATCAGGTAATAGTGCTGCTCCAGCAGAATTCTGCATTGAAATCCATTTCTCAAAAGAGCAAACAGATTTTTTAAATATTTTATTTTGAAATCTGACATGGGGCTAGACATATTGTCAATTTCCCAGCTGCCCCAAGTCATGTGACTTGTACTCTGATAAACTTCACTCATCACTGCTATGCTGCAAGTTGGAGTGATATCACACCCTCCCATTCCCCCACCCAGCAGCCTAACAACAGAACACTGGGAAGATAACCAGATAACAGCTCCCTAACACAAGATAACAGCTGTCTGGTAGATCTAAGAACAGCACTCAATAGTAAAACCCATGTCCCACTGTGACTCCTTCATTTACATTGAGAAGGAAAAACAACAGCTTGTCAGAAAGCAGTTCCCTCCTAAAGTGAATGCACAAGTCACATGACATGGGGCAACTGGGAAATTGACAATATGTCGAGGCCCCAGGTCAGATTTCAAAACTGAATATAAAAAAATCTGTTTGCTCTTTTGAGAAATGGAGTTCAGTGCAGAAGTCTACTGGAGCAGCACTATTAACTGATGTGTTTTGAAAAAAACGGTTTCTCGTTACAGAATCCCTTTAATGTTTAAATTATTTTCTAGTAGACTAGGTATGATTATGGGGAAAAAACACACCCAGAAAACCCCAGCCATTATGGATAACAGGTCCCATATCTGTACTTCCAACATGTTTTTTTTTTTTTTTACAATAAGCAGAGTAAAGGCAGTGACTGACAAGATATTTCCATTTTAGCCTGCAGCTATGTGGCACATAAAATTGGCAGTCTCTGCAGAAAAGAAGAGAAGGAGGAACGCCCAATCCCCATATCCACTCAAAAGGATGTAATGAGCAGTGGAAGTAAGTGAATATTCATTGGAAACTTTAAACCACGAGTAAACTGTCCGGCAGGATTCTTGAGGGCGGGAAGGCAGTGAGTGGAGATTAGTTGCCCGCAGTAGAGGAGATTTGACGCTGGATGACTAATCTCCCCGTCTGCCACCACCATTATAGGTCTCTGTGCAACATCTACGCTACCCAAATAGTCTGGGCACTGAAATCCACTCAAACAATTTAGAGTTCTAGAGAGTGAGAGACTAGTTGGTATGAAGCCTCTAGGTATAATTACTAGATAGGCTAGCTAGCAAGCAATGCTGAGTGCTAATAAATATTATTTCTTGAGCAGCATGAGGAGTCTCTAGACATGATAAAGGGAATGAACTGTACATTTTATTGAGTACTCTCCTTTGGCAAAGAAATATATTGTAATAAAACCTGAGGCATAGAGACTGATATTTATCTAAAGTGGTTATTCCCTTTTAAATTTTAGTATGATGCAGATAGTGGTATTCTACGACAATTTGCAGTTGGTTTTAATTTTTTTATCGTTTGTGTTTTTTGGCTTTTTATTCAGCAGCTCTGCATTTTGCAATTTCAGCCATCTGGTTGCAACTTACCCTAGCAACTTTGCACTGACAAATGTTAATGAATAGGGAAAAATTGCAAAAATCAGAACCAAAAAAAATAGCATTTTGCCACGTAATATTCTTAATTAAACAGTTATAACCTTGCAGATTTTAACTGGGCATTTTAAAAGACCCTCTTAATGGAGATGTAAAGCCAAATTCTAAGTCCATACACCAACCAGATTTGACAAACAGCCCCAAAGAGGGAGTTTTGTGCAAAAATATAAACAAAAATAATATTTTTTTGCATTGCACATATTTTTCATTATTTGTTTTTCCTAAATGATCAATTTTCCAATAAATATCTAGAGGAGCTGTAATAGAAATCCTTAAAACACATTACATTTGCTCCAAAAAAAAACCACCTTCAGGCAAGTCTAAAAACACTATGTTGTGTGCAATTAACATTTTCAGTGTAATAATTATTTTAAGAGCAATGGTCTTATTTATATTTTTTATTATATTTCCTCATAAGAATCATTGGCGTACAAGTTAATAACTACTTGATGTACAAGAATGGGACAATAATGTATCTTTCTGTAATTTGGATCTTCATACCTTAAGTCTACAAGAAAATCGTGTAAATATTAAAGAAACCCAATCGTCTGGTTTTGCTTCCAATATGGATTAATTATATCTTAGTTGGGATCAAGTACAAGCTACTGTTTTATTATTAAACAGAAAAGGGGAAACATTTTTAATAATTTGGATTATTTGGATAAAATTGGGTCTATGGGAGTAATTTGGGCTTTCTGGATAGCAGGTTTCCAGATAACAGATCCCATATTGTACAACTGTGCATACTATTCTATGTAGCACCCGTATAGGAAGTATTGATATTAAGATTGATTGGATGAAATTGAGTTGCAAGTAGAAGCGTTAACCAGCCCTGCACTTTTCCATGTATTATTTTAGTGCTTTTTAGGGGCTTTATAATTTGATGCATTTTATCAATACAATACCAAAGAACCAACAATATCTTGATAAATATATAGAAACTACTGAGCTCCATGATCTTTATAAAATCATTCTTGTGTATCATGGCAGGGCAATGGTTCAACAACAGACTATAGTATATATATATATAATCAAGAAAATTTAGAAATGCTCCAGGCAACAATCAAGCTCCATAGGATTAAAGTGCTGGTTCCCCTTTAATTTTTGAGTTTGTTACTGAATGGCAAATTCTAAGCAACATTTCAATTGGCCTTAATGTTTTGTTCTTTTTTTAATTATTTGCCATCTTCTTCTGGCTCTTTCCAGCATTCAAAAGGGGCCACTGGTCCCATTTAAAAAATCAATTGCTGTAAGGCTACAAATGTATAGTTATTGCTACTTTGTATTACTTATCTTTCTATTCCATGCATGGTCTATAGGGCAATTTGGACACTAGCAAACATATTGCTGAAATTGCAAATTGGAGAGCTGCTGAATAAAAATCTAAATAACTGAAAAACCACTTCTATATAAAAAAAGAAAACCAATTGCAAATTGTCAAGGAATATCACTCTCTACATCATATTAAAAATGTATTTAAAGATGAAAACCCCTTTAACTTCACATGGTGGCTTTGTTCGTGTGTTATATTATCTAATATCCTTATTTATCATACAGGGGGTTCATTATTCCATTTGGTGTGCATAGTTATAATTGGGTTTGTCACTCATTCAAGTGTTGACTTACATTGGGTATGCTGATTTATTTCGAATTACACTGATATGAATGATTTAACCCGCCAATTCAGATAACTGTTGAGGCTATAACGCTAATGTAATAACTACTGTTTTCATTCTTTCTAGTTGTGAACCCAAAAGAAGATGCGGTTGTGGAAAGGGAGACTGCCAAGAGAGATGTCCCACAATGTCGATCTGGAGGATGACGAATGTAGAACCAGGCACTTGCCTGGGAGCTAATAAAATGCAATGGCCATTGTTTTAATATCACAGGAGATGAGAA
>CM044445.1:11969213-11990910 GCA_024363595.1 Xenopus borealis
GGCGCATGCCGCAGAACTGCCGACCAGCATCTATACCTGCACTGGGAAATTCTACCTGCAACCCGCAGGGTAGCGTAGGACGCTACCTCTTGTATACAATAAAGAAAAGATCTGATTAAGTACAATTGCCTTCTGTATCGGTTACAACCATATTGGTATCATGATTTAAAGGCGCAACACTCTCAACAAGCATCTTTTTTTACTATTAATATACTACAGACTTGTACAGTATTTCTTGGATGTAAAACAAAAATACATGTTTTTCCGCTTTAACATGTGTAACATTTAATTGCTACAACTGTTTAAATTTAAAAAAAGGACGATCTTTTCCTAGCCAAATGATACTTACAGAATAATAATGGTAGTGTAGAACAAAAACAACCTAAATTATTGAACAGCAAGTAGTATTAACAACAATAATAGACTTTTTGCTGTAACTTTTTTTTTTTTTAACGTGATTTGTTTAACATACAACCTTGGAGCTCTGTTAAGCAACCTTATCACTTGTTAATCAGAGACTAAAACACACTCATCCCATGCAAAGGTTGTGAACCAGTGAGTTTAGCATCCTTCTCTTCTGTCTCAGCATACATCTCATTAACCAATCCTGCATGGCTTCCTCTTCTTCGAATCCCTCAAGACAGAATGGTAAAGAATAAGTGGATGTTACAAGCCAAAAGAATGTTGATCCCATTCCAGCTCAGTGATGTGATCACCATTCGTTCCCTATAAATCTACTGTGTGTCGGTGACGCCTGGTTCACAGCTTCGTCCCCAGTCAGGATATACTTATTCTTGTTGATTACACATCAGTGCACTTGGAGGGAAGTCATAGGGACCCTTCCCAGGAAGGGAGGTACATGAGGAAAAGTGTTGATAAAAAAGTCATCATGAGCTATGACAGTCCAAAAAGATCATCCTTCCAGCAACCTTTGATTGTCATTAGACTGACCAATGTCAGGGGTTGTATTGTATGATACTACAAATCTGTACAGAACTGGTGTTTTTTCAAAGCAGCACACACAATTGAGAATTGCTAAATACCTCTAGGGAGGTTTATCAGCAGCAATGCAGATTGCACATGTTCTTTTAACACAGTGGTCCCCAACCTTTTTTTACCCGTGAGCCACATTCAAATGTGCAAAGAGTTCAGGAGTACCTTGGGGTGCCAAATAAGGGCTGTGATTGGTTATTTGTAGCCCCTGTGTGGACTGGAAGCACACAAAAGGCTCTACTTTGCACTATACTTAGTTTTCATGCAATTAAAAATTGCTTTCAAGCTTGGAATTCAAAAATAAGCACCTGCTTTGAGGAGCCTGAGAGCAACATCCAAGGGGTTGGAGAGCAACACGTTGCTCACGAGCTACTGGTTGGGCATCACTGTTTTAACATATTTTAGAAGATTAAGGGGCCCATTTATTATGCCATGTAAAACGTGGAGTGAAGCATTCATGGTGATATTGCTCAGGGCAACCAATCAGCATTTCGATTTCAACAGAGCAAAGATCTGATTGGTTGCTATAAGCAATAACACTGGTAATGTGTCACTTAAAATTTTTACACAGCATGATAAATGTACCTCTTTATGTAAGTGTTTTTGCTTTCAGTGAAACAGTAGTATAGCAAATACTGTGAATTATTAGGCATTAAGTACAGGTATGGGACCTGTAGATCTAGAATGCTCAGGACCTTGAGTTTTTGGATTTTGGATCTTTCCATTATTATTTGATCTTCTAGAAGTCTGCTAAAATTTTGTTTCAATAAGGATTAATTAAATCGTTAAAAGTTGGGATCAAGTACAAGCTAATGTTTTATTATTACAGAGAAGAAGGCAATAATTTTTTTAAATGTGCATTATTTAGATAAAATGGAGGCTTTTCTGTAATTCAGAGCTTTTTGGATAATGGGTTTCTGAATAACGGATCCCCTTCCTGTATTTGAATCTGGTGTATACACATACATTTACACACAGTGCCTAATAGAACTGTGCCTGGTAGCCAATGCTACAAGATGCAAATAGGTCTCATCTCATAGCTATTGAATAATATTGAAGAATAGAATTCAGCATACAATCCTGTTTTTCACACTTTGCAAAACTTGCTGTTAACACCTTGCAGTGCTGGAGTCTTCAGTTTGATTCTGACCAGGGTATTATTTGCAATGAGTTCTCCATGTGTTTCTGGTCTCCTCTGGTTTTCTCACATGCTCCCACGGAAAAGAAACCAAGCAGGTGGGTTAAGTGCTTTTTAATGAATTGACAGTAATGTGTGATGGAGTCCCGCACGGGTCATTTTTTGAACCCATACCCAACCTGCAACCCGCAACCCACTGACATCAAGAATCAGGCTGTCGTAAACTGGAAGTGACATCATCAGAAGTAGGTGTGATCCGAAAAAAGGAGTAAAAATCGCTATTCAGAAGAACTGTGGCCTGACCCGCAGAACCGCCGACCTGCGTCTATACTCACACCTGGAACTTCTACCTGCAACTTGCAGGGTAGCAAAGGTTTTTGCGGGTAACCAGCGGGTACCCAACCCGCTACAGGGCTCTAGTGTGTGAATGTGATAAGGAACCAACACTGTAAGCTTTACTGGAGAAAGGAATAATGAGCAATCTCTGTATTCACATGTTGACACTATATATTTATTAGGTCACAGTGAGATCAGAGCAACCCAGCGTGCTACTTGTGTCCATTCTGTGATGTCCACACACTGACAACTGCACCACATTTAAAATAATTAGCCAACCTGGACCTGGGTAGTAAAGGCCATTGGTAGGTCTTACTTGCGAAGTGCCAGGGTGCAGTTTATATTGTTAACCTTTCAGGTTTTTGACTGCATGGGTGACATGTGACTTCTTCCTCTCACATGGGAACTCATTGTGCTGCTGGAGTAAAGGTTAAGCACACTGTATTCACAAACAGAATGTAATCAAACAACTGGTAAATGGAAAACATTTCTCCTTCCAACTGTAAGGGGCCCATTTATTAAACTTCGATTTTTTCTGGTCAAGGTTTTTAGGGGGACACAGGTTCGGACTGACCCAGCAGGTCACAGGGAAAAAACCCGGTGGGCCTCGGCTCTTTTTTGGCCTACCAGCCTAGATCCACTCCCTGCAACACCCTCTCCTTCCCTCCCTGATGCTGACATGCTGAGAGGACTTTGCGTCTGGGAGCAAAGCAAAACATTTTTGTGGAAAAATAAAAACTAAAATTTTTTGAGATTTATCATACCCAGCTGCTACAAATCCAAAAGTACTCCAACTTAAACCCATCGATTTCATGCAGAAGTCAATAGCAAATGTCTCTGAAGTTGTTTCTTGACATCATGGTCTACACTGGATAATCTCATAAAGTCTTTTTAAAGCTTTTTCATCCAAAAAATAGAGTTCTTACAGTGAAAACTCAATAAAGTCGAGTTTTCGGAATGTCATTCATACTAAACGAATTGATGCTTGATTTTGTCACTACGTTTTGTTGCTCTTATTTTTTTCAAGAAAAAATATTGATAAATGAGTTCAAAACGTGGAAGGTTGTTTTCATAAAAACTGAGATTAATTTGAGTTTTCCTAAATAACCCCCTTAATCAGGAACAGCACTAAGATGTCCAAAGCCCTTCTAGGTGGCTACCCAAACGATTGGCACAACATATTCCCTCATACAGATTGATTAAGTATGACAAGTTTAAATCACTGGAGTCAGTTGCAACAATTTTCCTGGTATAAAGAATCCTTCTCCAAATTAATCTTCAGTTTTTATTTTGACAACTTCATGTTTCCAGGAACTTTCTAGGGTCAGAACAGCATCTGTTGTTGGTTACTTTAAAGATCTCCTTGGCAACCTGAAATGAAATGAAAAATATGGGAACAGAAGCTACATCTAGGTTCCATCCTCCACCATTTTTTTTCTGTGAACCAGACGTGAGCAAAACATTATGTGACACTCATATTCAAATGAAATCATGCACATTACAAGGACTTTAATCCAACATTACAATTTCTGAGATATTCTGGGAATTCTGGGACCAACAGGAATTATTATTATTAACATGTATTTCTATAGCGCCAACTTATTTCATAGCGCTGTGTCCACATTAAACTTGTATGAGGGAGCAGAAATTAATCAACCAGAGCAACCTGTAGATGAAGCCTTTATGGAATAACTAGTTGTCAGTTGTCTTAGAGACAATTTGTAGGAAATTAATTATTTGGCAAAGCCTAGCAAGCAGCCCACAGTTTGAATACCTTAAGAAAGTAATAAAAAGTACTGATTGCTGATTAAAAACCTAAACATATGGCTAAATGCTGTTTTTTACATACTAAACTTACAGTACTAGCCTAAAGTTTAATCCTAAAACAGAAATTATCATTGCCTTCAAAGCTGTCCCCAGCCTCTGAGACATTTTGTGAGTGTCTGTAGCACTGCACATTCTCAATGTACTAAGCTAAGCTTAGTTAACATCTCTCATAAAAGCCAGTGCTACAGGGCTCATTTTTATTGAATTGTTATGCCCTATGGGAAGCCACCATGATCAGGTTTCTGAAATTGCCTGCTAAGACTTAGCAGAGCATGAACATCAGAGTGTTTTAACCAGAACCATTCTTTATGCCCAAAACCTATCCACTGGATGAGGTACTGTAATGCCCCTCTGGAGAATATGTAGCACAGAATTTTTCAACTTCATAGTCTTGCTGGACAGCCACAGTGACAGGAGTAGGAGGAGATTGCCCAGAGGAAAAACAGATAGAGATTGCAGGCTTAGAAAGGGACACATTAGGATGCACATATGAGCAGGAAGTTGAAGTTGGACAGTCTCTGGGTTAATGATTTCCAGAATAGGTAAAGGGCCCAATTTGGGAGAAGTAATCTTGAGATTAATATTTTTGGTGGATAGCACCACAGCAGATGGGAGTATGAAATGTGCCATCTGGCTGAAGCAGTCAATAAATACCCATATTATTAGGTTGCTTTTGGAAGGTGGTTAGTCAACAATAAAGTCCACAGACAAACAGTAACCCACACAGGAGAGAGTGACTGGGCTTAGAAGAAGCAGAGATGGGACAAGAAATAACAAAGTCTTTGACATCCTTCCGCATAGATGGCCACCATACCAGACAATTTAACATAATATCTAATATCTGAACACCGAGCCCCTTTCAATTGAAGAAAGAAGAAGAAGAAGATCAATGGTAGACAATTCTTGAGGCACTTGAAGTACTCCAGTGAGAGATCTGGCTGGTGAACCAGTCGATGGAATGGTTAAGGAAACCCCATGACCACTGGAGCAGAATGGCAATTAATGATGTCAAGCGGCCATTCCCCCATTGTTTCAGAGATGATTTCTGACATCAGAGGTCTACCATCAGTCTCCAGAACCCACAAGAGAATGCCAAGATGCTTAGCTAAAGCAGCACCAGAATCGAGAAAGGCTCACAAATTGGCAGTTCTAGAAGCCAGTTGAATCTGGCACAGGATTAGTAATCTATGAGAGCTCTTTTAGGGAGAAGGTTTAATGCTGCTCAGGTAAGACTTCCCCCATCATACCTAGGTGCTGAAGTTTCCCAGCTTCAAGGGAGAGTTTTTGGCAAAATGAGCCTTGCCACCAGGCACAGACCAGTGGAGCATCGTTGGAGTTCCTCCTGTTTAGAAAAACGTGCACTTCCTATCTGCATGGGTTCCTCGGAGGAGGTGAAAAGTAGCGGTGGAGATGGGCACAGAAGAAGAGGTCTTAATAACGTGGTGCCAAAATTGGTTGGAATCTCTTGCCTTGCTTTTTATCAGCTTGGTGCTCTCTAAGGCGAGTGTCAGTCTTGATAGCGAGAGCAAGCAAATCTAGTTGTTCAGGGAGATCTCTTAATACAAGATAATTTTTTAGGTTTATTAAAAACAGCCTTGTTGTTCCAGTTGATTTCTGCCATCGGTGTTCTGAAATCAATTCCCATGGCGGTTCTGCAAGAGGCAGCAGTGAAATGGCCAGGTCAGTGGAAGGTCTGAAGAAAAGCTTTGGCATCATGGATAAGGTGTAAATTCATTTCCCAAAAAAAAGCTGCCAATTCCAGTGCTTTACCTTCCAACAAGGAGATAACATATCCCACCTTGGTTCACTCAAGTGTAGCGCATTGGTTGTATTTCAAATTGGATGAAACACTGGTTCACAAAACCTCTGCTGGTTTGAAGTTCCCCATTGTAGCAAGAAGGTAACAGAATATGTGGTTCATTAGCTGATGCCGAAGTAGAGAAGCTACCGTGACAGAAGGGTTTCCAGAGAGTGGAGAAGCAGTAGGCATCTAGGAGAGAAGGGCTTCAAGGACTTGCCCTATGTGAGTCTGCTGCTCTTCATAAGCCTCCATGCTAGTCACCATGCCACAAAGAGTTTTCTCCAAGTCAGACAGAGCTTCCTCAGTAGGGTCCCTAATATACTGTGAGGGCTTTTGTAAGGTTTAGAGTCGGGAACAAGGAGTAAGCTGCATACAGAAACACTCAAAATCTTGCAGCCCTATGCCTGGGTCTTTGTGGCCTTCATGCAAGTCTGACCTATTCTCATTATCAACACAACGTGGCTTACTATAACCCAGGAATTGCTTGTGCTGATTAAAAAAACAATAATAATAATTAATTGGATTGAACTTTAAACCATTGTACACTGCTTTGTAAAGTTCCCAATTCACACTATTTCATTACCTTTTAACGTCTGTCAACACCTGCTTTCAGTGATTTGCAGACAGCATATATACAGCAGTTTTCCATGTCAATATCATCATAGCCATATCTTTAGCTTCTAGCCAATACGCTTTACTCTTCATAAAGCATCTAGTTGATTGCACTTTATCAGTCTCTTTAGAATGTAGTAGTTGAGTGTGCTATTGTGCTCTTCTACACAAAAAGTCTGAATGTGCCATTGCAAAATTACCTTAAATTATTTGCATGTAGCCTTTTTGCTGCCCTTGGTTAATGTTCTCATGTTGCCTCATGGCAGAAACTCCCCTGCCATTCTCTGAAATCCTTAAGATCCTTTACTTTAGCCATGAAAAAGAACAGGGTCTGCCCAGCATTATATAATGCATTGCCTCCTAAAACCAGCTGACCAATCCTAGATGTATAAAAACATTCATGCATGAAAACACTTGTGAGTTAAAGATCTCCATCACATTTTCTTATAATAAATATGCACAAATATAGATTTGACAAAATGCATGTGTTTGCTTTAATTTTGCGTATTTATACACAAGTGTGTTAGGTGCGGGAAAATTGCATCAAGTGCAGCTCCCACCCTTGCTGTTTTGGCAATAGCCCTTAAAGGAAACATATTGTGTTAAAAATATGAATGTACCAGTGCATTATACTCATTTAGCTATAGAAGAATTGTGCTTAAAAAAGTAGTGTTTCAGGCTGATTTATTGAATATTTCTGCAAAACCCTAATAATCCCTCCCTTCTCTTCCACTTCCTGCTCCCTGAATTCCCAGGCTGTGCAGGGGAGCCGGCGGCTCTCAGCTCACTGCACTGTAGGACAGGAACCAATCAGCAGCTAGCAGGACCTGATAGGGAACTGAAGCCTGTCTGTGCTTGTGCGACTGCAGGGCTGTGATTGGCTGTCCCCCTCCTACTGTGCTTCTGGCAGGGACTGTTAGGACACACCCACCCCTCATTTGAAACACAGACAGGGACCAGAGAACCTCTATAGGGAGCTCTAATAAAGGGGCTATTTTTAAAGATAATATTAATTTTTAGCACCATGTAAAAGCAACACCATGTATTACTTATAATTGCCTACAAAATTAGGGTTTTTTCATTTATCCTATATGTCTCCTTTAAAAATTACACTTTTCTTACTGCACTTGCAGATATAAATTACCCCTTATATATAAACAGAGTTTATTTTAAGCTGGACACACATGCAAGTTGAGTTCTGGATGGCCCAAATAGGTCTATTAGGAACAAAGACCAATACACACACTGAAGATATAATTTGTTTGGAAAATGATACCGTGCAAAGATTAGGGTAGCAAGTATATATAATAAATAGGCACAAAAGAAAACATCTT
This sequence comes from Xenopus borealis, assembly GCA_024363595.1. Taxonomy (NCBI): domain Eukaryota; kingdom Metazoa; phylum Chordata; class Amphibia; order Anura; family Pipidae; genus Xenopus; species Xenopus borealis. Next base: position 11,977,255 of record CM044445.1, read on the forward strand.
TAATTCTTACAGAGTGTACATAAAATTAATTAACGCTCCAGTGTTTTATGTTTCCCACGAACAGATGACAGCATTTAAAAATGAATCATATTCTGCATGGTAAACAGACTATTCTTATTCTTGTACATGCCGAGAACCTGTTTCTTGTCTTTATGTTTTTGCTGTAAAATGAATGAATGTGTATCTCAAAAATATATATATACATGTGGAGTAATACAAATGCTTGGGGAATTGAACAAAGAAATCCTAATTTCTGTTTTTTAGAGACCAATTAATTAACTTGACAAATATAGCCATTTGAGACTTGTACAAAGGGTTTCTTTGTTGTGTTTGTTAATAGCTGGAAGCATTTATCCTTCTGAAGATTATAAGTGAAACAACCCATTAGCTTAGTAAAAGTGTTTAAATCCAGCATTGAACCCAAACCCTTATGGTAAAAAAAAAAAACATTTTCTCATATGAAAGAACTTCATATACACATTATCATTGTTTTAGAAAACATAATTGTAGTGTGCTTTAAATATTTAAAATTATACTGATGGATCCAGAGAGGGCTCTATTAAAGGGAATCTAAACCTACTGTAAAACTGCCCCACAGTAGATCTTAATTTTATTTAATTTTAGGCTACAAATGAATGGGTCACTCAATGAATGATTGAATGTAAATTGAAAAAAACTGGTAAAGTACTACTTCATTTTTTTTTGGGAGGGGGGGGTTATGTCCTCTTTAATTAAAGGGGACCTGTAGCCCAGACATAAACAACTGTATATTAAAAGTATTTTGCAAGTTAAACCCATATTGATTGAAAACAAATCCATACATGTTATAGGTGTACTTAAAAATCTGAGCTGTAAATCCAGTATTACCTTCCTCGCCTAAAAGCCTCATATTGGGCGGGGCAGTAAACTACTTTCACTTTTCATTCAGCACTGCCTAGATGTCACTCCTCAAAACTCTAGGATTCTGGGGAGATACAAAACTTGCTTTAATAACAGTGTCCACAAAACGGACCAGTAGGTCTTGACAGCTGACATGAGGTCACCCATTCTGATTAGAAGAAAAAAGGTTCCACCTAATTGTCCAAGGTGTTTTTTTTACAGTGAGAGAAGAGAAGATGTGGAATTCTCTCCCTAAATCAGTGGTACAGGCTGATACATTAGATAGCTTTAAGAAGGGGTTGGATGGCTTTTTAGCAAATGAGGGAATACAGGGTTATGGAAGATAGTTTATAGTACAAACATATGGAATTCAACATTTAATAAATGCATTCTAAACATAGGACATTTAGGGTGAATATAAATAATACAGCAATCACAGTATAGTTGTAATAATACAGGGATTCTAGTCTAGTTGTAATAATACAGGAATTACGGTATAGTAATAATACAGGAATTCTGGTATGGTTGTAATTATGCATTAATACTGAAATGATGGTGTAGTTGATCTGTAATAATACAGGAACTATGGTGTACTTGAACTCCCCAAAATAGTCCTGTCTGCACTTGTTCCAATGCAAGTCGCCAGGTTTTTTTCTCACAGTGTAGCAATAGTTCCCATAATTCTTTCACAATTGTAGCCACAAAGGGGAGATGCAACTGCAACTTATTCATCAAAATGTACAAAAAGGAAGGGTATTGGGAGCACTCCAAGGCTAAATAAAATACACAAGTGTGGAAGTGTAACTGTTCCGGCCAAATTAGCTACAAACATTCAAAGACAAGGGGTTTATGCAATGCTCATTCATTGGTCCCGTTTCACTAGTCATTTAGTATCTATGCAAGTAATGTATTTATAAAAACAGGGTTTTTTTTAGTTACAAAGTTGTGATCATAAAATTGACATGCTACGAAAGTATGTCATACCCCATATGGTAGACCCTAACTATTTAGCTCTGGTCATTTTTCTTATTCTGGCACCTCCCTGCATAGTAGCCTTTTTTGGGATAAGTGTCTCCTGACCAAGTGGCTGCTGTCAAAGGGCTTCATCTTTCTGGGGGTGAACCCAGAAAGCTTGTGCCAAGTTCTGCTGAACAAATGTTCTAAAGGCATTGCCAAGTGTATGTGTGCTTCCTCCCTGCTGGAAATACAATACAGTGACTGGCTTGGAAGTAGCCGGAGTAGTTCAATGCACTCAAATGAAGTAAGTGGTGTGCCGAAGAATTGTATCTTGATATACGTTAATCCTCCTTTTTAATGCTGTAGTACTTCGGTTAGAATTACATATAATCTGAGTGAGGGAAAAAAATCTGAAGAGTAGAAGTGCTATGATACATTAATGAAATGTTTTTATACCAAACGCAACTGTCAACCTTTCGACTACAAATAAAGCATACACACAGTATAGGTTTACATAATTTCAAACCAACTAAGTCTGACTTAACATTATGATAGTTGTATGTCAGTGAATCTGAATTTTAGTTCAGATTGTGTTTTTTCCTTTGACAACTCCATGTCATTACTTACCGAGGATAGTCCCTCCTCCCATCAGAAGGACCCTCCCCAAAAAGGGCAGCCATACCCACATACCTGCGTCTTTTTGGGAAAGCATCGGGCCTGCCCATAAGGTGTCCTAGGGACAGGGGCCTTTGTAATAATATACTTAGTTATGGAGCATACTTTTTTAACACATGCTAGCACAATGGCTCCACTCCCTGGATGTTTTTTTTAAGGGGTGGTCCTAATAAAGTCAGCTGAATCCCTAGTATTGTAGTATTTTGTTTGGTGTATCCATGTCTGGTTAAGACCACTGTTTTCAGGTTACAGGAGTCCTTCAGCCAGCAGAGTGTATTTTAGACATTGAGAGATCAGATGTTAGAAGCATCTTGACTCTTGCCGTCCCGAGCCACCAGCAGTAGTGGAGTCTGCTTTCTTTACAGTTACATCCCTGTGTGTTCATGCCTGTTATATTGCCTTCTGGCTATAATGTCTTAAAGCTTAGTCTCTTGGAGTATCATAGTCTTCCGTTTACTTGAGGTGAGCAGTTATTGTAGGGAGGCCTTGTGAATTACCATCTTTTGGATACATGGAGATAAGGTTAGGTAATGTGTGCTGCAATTTGGTCAAGTGCTCAACAGGATATTCAGATCTTTTCACCTGTTCATCCAAGGTTGACTATACTATACTAATGGGATTTGTTTTTTGTATGGTACACTTGATGAAGGGAACAATTACCCAAAACTTCATCTGGTGCAATCTGGACCAATAAAGGAAGCCGTACCATGGTGCTGCTTCTCCTCTGCTAATTCCACCTTTTTGCATAACACACATGAAAGGGTTAAGTTAAAGATTTCAGCTGAAACCAATTTACTTTGCAACCCCCAGAGCCAGCAGGATAAAAATGTTCCTTTCCCTGTTTCTGTTGAAATGCCTTCTTCAATCCAAAACACACAAGGCCGCCAAATTACTGACATATGTTTCTGCCTGATACCCAAATTCCAAATTCTTTCATGCCTTCTTAGATTGAACCCTCTCCTCTGTTTATTTAAAGTATGTGGAGCACTTCAGAGCGATTAAAGGCCAAACTTCATAATAAATAAAGAGCTGGGCTCTTCGGGAAGAAAAACACTGCAATTTATTTGTATTTAGGAAATTATCTTTTAGCATCATGGAAACAATAATTTCTGTTTGTCCCTGGGCATGCTGGGAAGTTATGTCATGGCAAGACCTTTATTCCTTAAAATATATTTGCCAAACAATTACAAAGTTAAATTACGTTAAGTGTGTTCTGGGCTGGCAATAGAAGTGAAATTAATGATTATAGTTACATTTTTATTCTTATATGTAAAAACCCAGGCATGGTAAGAGAAAGGTTGGTGTAACAGACAAAACATTGGTTTTGCATGAAATTAATAATTTTGCTCTGTAATTCTGAATCTTAGATAGGCTTGAGGGGCTTGGTCCTTTGCCCAGTTCAAGCTCATTATTACATATAGTACTGGTGCCAAGAACAAAAAGTCTAATTCCATATCTAGAGTGATCCACAATACTTAAGCCTTAGTTCCCCCAGATAATCCTGACCTCCATCTGCCCATTTTGCAGAAGACCCATATTTCCAGACAAGCTGGACACCCAAGAATAAAAAAGCTTTCAGAATTACTGAATCTTTTGGTATAGTGAGAGAGGATATAAAGATTTCTAAGACTACTATACTGACTGTGCCTCTTCCAAAGCCATTAACTCCCTTGATTGTACCTTGTCCACTCTCCAGCTTGGATCCATCTAGCCATGTACTTTATTGCTGAACGTTCAATCTCTCAAGGTAACATATGGTAATTAGGGATGGGTGAATCTAACCCTTTTCACTTCAAAAAAAGTAGGCAATTGCGTTGAAGTGCAACAATTTTTCAAACTGAGCAAAGTTTTTTAAACCGCACAACTTTTCTTTTACTATCCATAATAGCATTAGTGCCCATACTTTACTAATACAAGGTCTACTTTTTAGTGATGTTGTCCTATTAGGATCTACATCCGTAAAAACCTTGTTAGTATTCTGTTCCATGGAAAATATTACTTAATTGATAGGAAATTGTATATTGCTCTAATTAACAAACCACTATTTCTTATGTAAACTTAACATAATAAATATCTGAATGAAAAGCATGAAACAGGAGGGTGATTTGTTGTTGACAGTGTCTACTGATCACCAGCTAAAGGTCTACTGGTAGATCCTGAACTACCTTTTGGGCACCCCTGCATTATAGCTTTGGGTGTGTTTTTTCTGTTAAACAAAGAAAAATATTTATCTTAACCAATACATTGTAAACAGATCAGCAAGATGTCATTTTTTGTTTCATGACAATTGCTTAAACCTCTAGTTTTCTTCTGCCTGACATCTGTCCAACAGTGTAAGTTAGTCAAGCCCTGGAGCAGTTTTTGGCATTCTTTATTTCCCTCTGCCTAGATGACTGATCTAACCTTCTCCCACAGAGCAAGCGCTGTACCCTGGTAGTATATATAGACCAGGGATCCCCAACCTTTTGAACCCATGAGCAACATTCAGAAGTAAAAGGAGTTGGGGAGCAACACTAGCATGAAAAATGTTCTTGGGGTGCCAAATAAGTGCTCTGGTCATTTGTAAGCCCCTATGTGGTTTGTCAACCTAAATGTAGGTTCTGTTTGGCAGTTCACTTGGTTTTTATGCAACCAGAACTTGCCTCCAAACCTGGAATTAAAAAATAATCACCTTGAGCATAAATTTTTTGGATTATCAGACTAAAACCCCAAAATTTTTGGATTATCCAATGCAGATTGCAATGTCAGGAAACAACTTCATGGACATCTGCCATTGACTTTTACATGATCTACATGAATTTTAATGAATTTTCAGATTTTCAGTTGTATGATAAATTCAATGGTTTTTTTCCACCAAAATTTTTAGTTTTTCCCCTAAAAACCTTGAAAGAAAATCGATGTTTAATAAATAGGCCCCTAGGTCATGCACACCCATTCAGTTTTGGTAGAATGCATGAAAGAGCCACTGCTTGGGAATACAGGAACAAATGCTTATCCCTAGGGACCTTCAATCTTTAGCGTGCCTCACAAAATCTAACCATTTAGAAAACCCTATTCAACAAGAAAACCCACTTGTGGTTGTCATGAATTATCTGGAATGTTAATTCAAATTAACAGTTCAAGTTATTGAGCATCACTGGCCTATTTCAGCTTGTTGTACCATGTGCCCATTATTTTTAGTTTCTATATTAAAGGCATCATATAAATCATCTGTTTACATAAGCTCACAACTCCATTGCAATAGGAATGAATGTCATTGAGAAAATGAACTGTATTGCCTATAGCTTTAGGAAGATAATACTTTGAATGTGCAGTCTCTTCCCTCCAAACGTGATTTATAATTATCATTTATCTCTGTACAGCCACAGGTTTTAATTATGTCATAAATTACAGTCAGCCCTGGAGCAACTGCTTTACTTTAAATTTAGTGAGAGTGACACATGACCATATGTGATGTAGTTCAACAATAGGATATGCAATGTATAATAGTAATAAGGCTTTGATCTAGGACAATATGAACTAAATTGTGAAAGAAGCAATAGAAATCAATATTCTCCTCTGAGCATTTTACTAGTCAATCATACAATGAGATTTTGAACCCTCTCTAGGACTACCATCTACTCCCTTTGATAATAAACCCCTAATATGTGATTTTATCTACATGTATGTTGTGAAAAAAGCTGTTGTTTCTTATTATCGCCGGTTTTAGGCTCAATAAAAATGAGTGCAGTGTCCGCCATTAGCCTTAGCAGTGAACAGCCTAATGTGAATATTAAAAATGGCCTCAGTAGGAGGAGAAGTTAAGACTAACCAGTGTGTGGTAGGCTCATGTGAGAGTCAGACTGAGAGTAATTAGCAGAGCAGCTCCAAGGAAGGATAGCAGAAGGGTCAGTACACTAGGTGCCAGAATGGAGCACAATGACCTGCACTCCCCCATGAATACAGCATTTTGGCAAAACTGTGTTTATGAAGGGCAGGCTACGGGGGGAACTTGGCCATCATTCAGACTCTCAGCCTAAGGAGTGCCAACTGGTGCAGGGTACTAAGGAGCCATTTCCTTAATCATGAGGTGCAGAGTGTACCCTAACATGAAATTGTATCTAATCAAAGCCTTAACTCATCTATTTAATCTCTTACTTGTGACTGAAATCACAAAAACATGCTCTTGTCACCCCCATTCTGAAAAAAGTTCTTGATAACCTCCGACCTATCTCTCTGCTACCTTTCATCTCTAAACTAACGCCATTCCTCTCTGACAGTAATCTAATGAACCCCTTACAATCTGGTTTTAGGCCACAACACTCCACTGAAACTGCTCTAACCCAACTAACTAATGACCTTTTAACAGCAAAAGCCAACAACCAGTTCTGACTTCTAATACTTCTTGATCTCCCAGCTGAATTTGACACTATGGATCATTTTATCCACCTTGAATCCCTCCATTTGTTCACAACCCTGTCCTGGTTCTCTTCCCACCTCACTAATCTTTCCTTCAGTGTCTCATAGAATGGAGTATCTTCTTCTCCCCTACCTCTTTCTGTTGGGGTTCCTCTGTCCTGGGCCCGTTATTATTTTCTCTCTCTACTTCCTCCCTCGGCAAACTGATCAGCTCGTATGGATTCCAATACCACCTCTATGCTGATGATAATCAGATCTATCTCTCCTGTCCTGTTCTCAATCTAGAGCTCTTTACTCGGCTCTCCTCATGCCTGTCTGCACTCTCTACTTGGATGTCACAACGCTACCTTAAATTTAACCTCTCTAAAACGGAAATTGCACTCTTTCCCCCAAATAAAACCCGTAACTTCCCAGGAGGATCTTTCGTAGTTAACAATTCCACAATCGCCCCAGGCCCGGTGCCTTGGGGTTACTTACTGAATCATGTCATGGAAATTGGCAGTATTAGTGACTTGCATAAATAGACTAGCTTTCTTATTAACAGCCTTTCTTATTAACATTGGGCCTTCTTTACCAAAATCAGGCAAAGTGCAAAAACTGGCACATAGCACCTGAACAGTTACTAGAAATGCACCAAATCCACTATTTTAGGATTCAACGGAATCCTCTGTGAAAGAGTTGTCCAAATACCAAAACCTAATTTGCATATATAAATTAGGGGAAAAGGAGGGAAAACCCACGTGTACGGAGTGAGGTTAGAAAATTTTTGACTTCCTTGTTTGTGTGACGAAAAGTCAAGTGATTTTCTGGCTTCGGATTTGGTCCAGCCAGGCACTTGGATTTGGCAGAATCCTGATCTGAATCCTGGATTTGCTGCATCCCTAACTGTTACTAAACTGTCTTTAGCATTCTTGGGTTGTCAAAAAGAAAACTGAATATAAAACAAAATAAATACTGTATTTGAAAATGACTACCTTATTTGTAATCATGTCTGCAACCACTTTGGCATTTTAATCGTATTTATTTTTAACTGGCACTTTTAATTTTATTTAGATTGAAGCAGTTCTGTACAAACCCCTCACTCACCTTTATTATAGGATTTATTAATACTAGGGGCAAATAATTTCTGGGTTGTGGATAAAAAACCACTGTGGTGAAGTTTAAGCACCTGAGAATCTAATGACAATAAAGCTGGAATGTACTGGAACATAAAGCATACAGTGGAAGTGCTATACTGTACATTTGTATGGTGCTTAGTACTATTATTAAAGCTGCATATATAAACAGACAGATATTTCATGCATAGTAGAAACGCATCTAATAAATACAGACTTCCCAGGAATGTATAATGCCTTTCTTTCTTGTTAATCTGATCCACAGACCTGCCAGATATTTGTTACATGCATCTATGTGAACAATGAATCCTCCTCTCATTTCTCTTTTAACTATTGTATTTCTTTCCTGTGTCTAAATGTGCTTCCTGTATGGAGAATTTAGCAGGTGATGACCCTAATTTCCTCCACTTAACTTCTTCTGTGGCTGCCACGAGCCCTGGGACCACTCCCAAGCCATACACAGATAGAGAGTACAGTGAGCTACTGGCCTCCTTATGAGAGCTCTTCCAATGATGTGTCCAGTCAAGTGTTTCCTTACTTTTAAACAGCATTATGTGTGCTGTCAACGTTAAAGGGAAGATAACATCACGATGATTTTGATATAGTCAAAGATTTTCTTGATTTACTTGACAAGATGCACAGTAAAGTGTTATCACACAAGGCCTGGAAAGTGCTTTGTTGTCTGTAGGGAGGGTTGTGCCATCACAGGAGGAGATGAACTACAGTTCCTTGTCAGGTCCACTTAGCTTGGCTGCTATTCTAGAGTTAAAGGGATACTGTCATGGGAAAATATTTTTTTCAAAAATCAGTTAATAGTGCTACTCCAGCAGAATTGTGCACTGAAATCCATTTCACAAAAGAGCAAACAGATTTTAGATTTTTTTTTAAATCTGACATGGGGCTAGATATATTGTCAATTTCCCTAGGCTAGACAATGTGACTTGTGCGCTGATAAACTTCAATCACTCTTTACTGCTGTACTGCAAGTTGGAGTGATATCACCCCCTCCCTTTCCCCCACCGAGCAGCCTAACAACAGAACAATGGGAAGGTAACCAGATAACAGCTCCCTAACACAAGATAACCGCTGCCTGGTAGATTTAAGAACAGCACTCAATAGTAAAAACCCATGTCCCACTGTGACTCCTTCAGTTACATTCAAAAGTAAAAACAACAGCCTACCAGAAAGCAGTTCCCTCCTAAAGTGCTGGCACAAGTCACATGACCAGGGGCAGCTGGGAAATTGACAAATTGTCTAGCCCCATGTCAGATTTCAAAACTGAATATAAGCAAATCTGTTTGCTCTTTTGAGAAATGGATTTCAGTACAGAAGTCTACTGGAGCAGCACTATTAACTGATGTGTTTTGAAAAACCATGTTTTCCCATGACAACCAATAGGTCTACCAACAGCATGCTAAAAAATTGTGCTGATTGTAATGGACATAGTGGCTATTTAAAAACTGTATGATTGTTTGAGGCAAACACAGAATGTTTATAAACATGTTTAATAATTAAATGGAAATTGTATTCTATTTATTACATAGTGGTACTGGGCAGTACAGGTTGTCTTTCTTCTGTTGTGCTTCATGCTCACCACCACTTCCTCTTCTAGTTTTTTATTCTCTTCTGCCGTCTGTCTTCTCTCTTTTACCTAGTTTACATAGTAGATGAGTTTAAAAAAAAGACTTTTCTGAAACCTGCCTAACTAGTGGTGAAAATAGTTTCTGTAGTCTTTGCCTCAGAGGGAGAACAATTCCTTAAAAAATTCTTACCAGTCCCTGCATAGAAAGTAAATTATAAATGTTACCTTCAAGTTTTGACCATCTTTATCCTTTTTTCTCTCTATTTCTTTACTTATCCTGGCTATTCCTGCAGGGAGGATTTCCAGGTCCTCTTTCTCAGTCTTCCAGCCCTTACTGTTCCTTTCTATTCAAAATGGCTTATTCCCTTTGGGTTTTCCCCTAGCATGCTGGAAAGAGCAGAGTGGATTCCCAGGCCCAAAGCCATAAAATTACAAGGTCTTTGTACCCTTTACAATGCAGAGCTTGATGCTTTTATAGGATGTGAGAATATACAAAGTTACAGAAATTCACTTTTCAAAATTTGATCCAGGTACTGGTCTGATCTTAGCCATCTTTGCGTCAGCAAGGAATATTTTCCCCTCTGAGGCAAACTTTCCTTTGGATCAACTAGCAGTTAGGCAGGTCACTTAGACAAAATGTATGTCAAACTCATCGACTGTGATACAATGTAGTTAAAAGATCCCATGAACATCAAAATGGGAATACTGTGTGCCAAATAATGCATAAGACTCCAACATTTAGGGTATACTATGCATCAGCAGTCAGAGGCAGTGGTGTAACTACCAGGGGAGCAGGGGGTACAATTGCACCAGGGCCCACTCCCTCTCGGGGCCCACTGGAGAGTCTAGGAGAACTCCAATGTGCAATTCATAGGGGGAGAGTCTGATAGGGGGGCCCGGGTGCCAATCCTGCACTAGGGCCCACCAGCGAGTAGTTACACCACTGGTCAGAGGTGGTGTGGATCTTGTGTCTGTGCAGACCATATCGTTATAGGGAATAATGTACCACCCATTGTACAATATAGTGAATAAAGTACCCCCTTTTCTAAAATATAAGGCTGTTACGTTACAGAGGAGTTCCATGACCATATAAAAACCATACAGGCCATGGAACTCCGAGGTGATTTCTAATATCCTCATATTTTGCAACAGGGGGTACTTTATTTTTTGTAATACACAAGTTTCAGTGGATCATGTGACAGAAATGACATCACTAAGCGATTATAACCAATGACATCACTAAGCACCTTTTATAATTTACAGGATATTCATATATTATAAGGATATTGTAAGTCACTCACAGAGGCATTTCATGACTGTCTAAAGGCATGTGGGTGGCCAAGACTCCAGTTCTCACATTTTCTTTCATTATGAAAAATCCAAACGCTTCCTTTAATACAACTCACAACACAAGTATCGACAGCGAATGCTTTGCTGGGTTATACGGAATAGCCTTGTAATGTAACCTGAGCCTTGTTGCCCTCTGTCTGTGGTCTTTTTAAACATATCTGCTTAGATTAAGCCCTTGCTGAATTGATCATGCTAATTAAAATGACATCATCTTTTACACGATGACAACATGTTTTCCCTAAATGCTAAATTTTCTGCAAAAGCCATCTGAAAGTACTTACTTTGTACAAGCCAGATGTTTTAACTGGTCCTGTTTTCAGCAGAACTATTGATGCATGGGGTTGGTCTCAAGGAATAGGAACACCAACTCAGACCAATCCTTCTCTTATTGCAGCTCCTAGACTGCATGACAATAATTCTCTGTCCTTAGGATGTGTTCTAGTATAACGCTCATTAATTCTGCCTGAACAGTCTTGCTTTTTCTTATGTTTCTACAATCTACAATTTCATTTCCAATTCATCTTAATTTGGTTAATTTGGGGCAATGAAATGTTTATGGAAAAAGAAAGTTAACCCAGCTTAATTTTAACTCCTTCTTATAAGTATGTAATATACTATGTTAGGGGAAATAGAACTTTCGGAAAAGTACTGAGAATAGGTTTGAAATCTAAACTAGGGCCCAGTGTTAGGACACACACACGTAGAGGCCTTTTCATCAAAGATCAGTTTTTAAACCACAGCTAAACTCACAATCTCGGGGATATAAATATATGAATTTCAAATTAATTTTTATGAATTTTCATTCATTTTTAAAACTCTCCAAATAAAATTTATCAAATTTCAATTTGTGGGTTGTTGTTTTAAAGAAATCAAATATCTAAAACTCACATGAATTTTACTGACCCAAATACTCAAATCCAATTTGACCAAACTGGAATCGAGTTTTTTCCCTCTGAATCGTCCGTGTAGTTCTACCCTTAGGTACAAATTGAATCATAAACAACCAACACTACTAATAAACACATTGCAGTTTAAAACTACTGCTTGGAGAGGTTTATGATTCTAATTTCCCTTGGGATGCCAATTTGTTAGGCAGCCCGCAATGAATCTAATCTCTTACCTGGGAACCCACGCCAGTATTTCTCTTATATAAAATAGGTGTTGGCTCAGTTCCAAGTTAGTGCCATGTCTGCCTTTATTTACACAAGTGTGTTGGTACAAAGGAGACTGCTCTTTAATTCCGGTCATGTTACACTAAAAAAAAATCTTAATTAACAAGCCACATATAGGTTTTAATAATTTATTTGCATTATACATAGGATAATGACACTGGTCCAAGCAGAAGATACCAGAAAGTGAACAAAATCTATTTGCGTTCTACCAGGTCCAGAAAAACATCTTGCTGCCATGTTTTGATGGTTTTAGCTCTGCTTCAGTTGAAGGGTTTGGCTCAGGCCTTGGCCTGGAGTTATAGATATTATCTGGCAACGGTCTGTCCGTTTTCACTTTAGTGACCTAATGGGATGAAAAAGAGAGGTGGATTACTTACGGCTTTGGAACACCTGAATATGATCAAAGAGCAAGGATATATCACAAACATCAAATGTCATATCACAATTACCTTCCATTGTAATTAGACAGTTCTGATCAGTTATGTCCAACTCAAAGCCTGCACTATAAAATATATAATCTAATGCAATGGTGTTATTCACGTAGCAAACTAAAACGGGCGCCGCTCTTCTTTGCCCCACCTCTCTTCCCTCTGCTTAGTTGGCCGCTCATTGATTTGTGGAGGCCAGAGAAGAGCAGTGGTTGGACATGAGGAAGGAGCAGACCTTTTGGGTCCCCCTGTTCCTGGGAGCCACGGGGTCTGCTGTATGGTAGTTACACCACTGTTTACTGCTATGTTTTATAGGCATGAGGCAAACTCTTGGAAGCCCTGTATGATGGATAAAAGCTTAAACATTTTTTAACCAATATTTCACAAGTCTTAAAGGAGACATAAACCCTTCTAAAGTTAAATACCCCCATACCCCACCCTCCACTGGACCCTTGTTCTACTAGAAGAAGAGTCCCGGGCAGCAACGGAGATCAGGGGAGCCATGTTCTGTAGCTTTGGGTCCTCTTCTTTCTCTTTGGTAACTTTCAGAATTTTCTAGCTCCAACTGTGCATGTGACAAAAGCTCAGAAATCCGAGAGTACTAACATGGCACTCGTGCTACTCGGCATATGTAGCTACTGCCCAGGACACTTTTTCTAGTAGAACACATTGACAAGAAACCCATAACATGCCTCTCATTTTCAGAATTCTCTTAGAATTCCCCTTGAGAAAGGAGTTTAGCCGAAACATCGGGGTAATTCTCATTCTGGGGCAAGGGTATCCGCTTCTCTGATTTACTGTTTGTGACCAAATATTTTAGTGGTAGGTATGTTCAGAATGATATACGTTGCTGGCCCTACTATGTACATATGACTCAGGGGGTTATTTATCCGAATTAGTCTCATTTTCTGAGAAAAAAAAATCAGACGAAATCCACACTGGTTTTTTCAGGTTATTTATTAATGCAATTTCCCGAAAATCTTGTTTGCGGGGGGAAAAAAAATAAACCGTAAAAAATACATTTTTCTGATGCATTTTCTTTGGTACCATTTTTTCTATTCATAAAGTTCCCTCAATTACTGAATGTAAATGTACAGGTA
>CM044445.1:12036672-12060373 GCA_024363595.1 Xenopus borealis
GGGTTCTACTGTATATATAGCACAGACTAAATCACTTGCACAATCCATGTAAAATACAGTTCCTAAATCACTAGGATGGGCAGACAAAACCCCTTCTGAAGAGCTCCATTCTTGAACCAATAGTTACCCACATTTAGCAGGACCTGTCCTTTAAAAACCTGACCCTTGCATCACACACTTTTTCTACTATCCTCCAAATGGTTGCGTATACAGTGAGGCACTCACAGGGACCATCTCAATTAATGTCACAGGCATCTTGGGTTGCAAAGAGGAGGCTCAGATGCCCCATCTTGCCCCTACACTTGACCACCATGCTTTTACCAAAAACACGTTCAAGCCATGTAAGGCCAAGTTCCCCAGTAAGAGTACTGAATGACTGCTCCTTATATGTTTATATATTCCCCTTTGCACTTGGCAACTATGCTATAATAAAAAAATACCAAACAGCTGTGCTTGTCTGCAATGCACAGAGTAGAAATGTGTTTTCCCAACAATTGCAACATAATAATCTGCAACTTCTTTGTAACACACTAATATGGACACAACTTAGGGGTCTGTGCACTCCCTTCTGTATCCGTTTTAGTATTTTGGGCAGAACACAGGTGTCATTTACAAATACAAGCACTGAAACATAGAAACTATTCAAAAAGTTATTTTAAACACAGAACTTTTCAGCGAGAGCCAATGTACTTGTTCGGCCAAGTCTGAAGAATTCTGTGCAAATACTCATGCAAGGAAAACTTTTGGGAACGATTCAGCTTTGCATTTCATTCATTAATTCAATCTGCATGCTGTTTACTAACTAAACCTCACGTCTATTTATGTTATCTTTTTCCATTGGGAATCCATGGGCCAAGCAAAATAATATGAGAATTTCCATAGGTTTATAATATCACTCAGAGAATAAATTCTGTATACTTTTTTTCCTTAGCAAGATAAAAGGAAGATATTAACAACTCACGTTAAATTTGCAGAATTACGTAATGTTTACATAATTAGTGAACAAGACATCATCTGAAATGACTGGTAAAAGCACCAAGGACATAGAATTCCACAATACATAGAATAGAATTGAACAATGCAATTTTGGATGACTGAAATTGGTGCATTCACACCCTGATTTGCTTAAATTTTTCTATTTATTTTGACAGTTTTCTCACCCTGTATGTTTAATCTTGACTTTCTATTCTTTTCAGAAGTCAGTGACATACAGAAAGTTGCAGGCAGAAAATAGCTTTTAAGATTTAATTAGCACCTTTGTGTCGAAAAATATGACATTGGGCTAGACATTATGTCCATTTCCCAGGGGCCCCTTAGTCATGTGACTTGTGCTTTGATAAATTGAGTCACTCTTTACGGCACAAGCACAAATCCAAGGGAAAACATGATTTACCAGAACAAATGTCCATATTGGTTCATCCAAGTTGCAGTGCATGTAGTTTAGTGTGCATTTTACGCTAAAATTCTGCATTTTCAGTAGAAAACTCTGCACTATGCACAATGCATTTATTTTGTAAATGAGCCGTCGTCTAAATGTTTTCTGAAACATCATTGTTGAAAATGCACCGCTTAATTACTTTGCGGCTGTTACAAAAACACTTATTCAACTTGCACCCATTTAGGTATCAAATAAACTATGCGCATCATGAGGTTTAGTGGTCTTGACTACACGACTCTAGAGTTCACCTCTTGTCTGTTGTAGTTTAGTGTGACAAGTAGCTTGTCATTCTGCTCGGGTAGTGCACACATGTTTTTTTTTTGAGACAGATTCCTGGGGAACAGCCTTATCTTTATTATATGTAACTATGTGCTGACCCTGATCATGCACCATTTACATTAAACCTCCTTAAACTTGTTGCAGACCTATTGGACAGGGCAACACTTAAAGGAGTCAGGGAGATGCCTCAAATTTATCCATGATTTTACTCAGTCTAAGGGTAGGGACAGACAGGGAGATTCTGTCGCCTGCTAAAAACGCCACTAAAGCACTGTCCCTACCCTAAAGCAGGGTATTCATTTTTTTTCCTTCATATTCACCCTGCTTCCTAACGTTGGCCACACATGTCCACCTACCCCCACCCTTCCTGTTCTTGCTAGGAGGCCACAGCCGTCTCTAGCTTACAAAATCAAGGAACTCTATCAGTCAGCAAGCACAGGATGCCAGCAGGGTATAGTTACATGCCCTCCTTGATTACAGAGGACTCATTCCCAGCATTAGCAAAAGTATTTGTGTTCTGGAAAGATCATCACCGACATCTGGATGGACGGGCCTGATTTCAGAGAACTTCCTGGTTTTGTTTAGCATCAATCGCTTCAATAATGCTGCCATTCTTTCTAACAATTTCCAATTATAATTATTTTTTTTCCAAGCCTTTCCCCTGTCTTACAGCTTGCAGCAAAAATGTTTTTAACATAAGGTGCATTATTAAAATTATATAAAATATTCATATGATGCAAGAGACTTAAAAGGGTGGTTCACCTTCAAGTTAACTTTTAGTATATTGTAGAAGGGCCAATTCTAAGAAACTTTTCAACTGGTCTTCATTATTTATTTTTCATAGTTTTTTAATGATTTGCAATTTTCTTCTGTTTCTTTGCAGCTTTCAAATGAGGGTCACTGACACCATCTAAAAACAAATGCTCTGTAAGGCTACAAATGTATTGTTATTGCTACTTTTTATTACTTATCATTCTATTCAGTCCATCTCCTATTCATATTCCAGTCTCTTATTCAAATCAATGCAGGGTTTCTAGGGTAATTTGTACCCTAGAAACCAAATTGCTGACACTGCAAAATAAAGAGCTGCTTAATAAAAAACTAAATATCTATAAAACCATAAACAATACAAAATGAAAACCAATTGCAAATTGTCTCAGAATATCACTCTCTACATTATACTAAAAGTTAACTCAAAGGTGAACAACCCCTTTAAGGATACAGCAACACAAAAATGTAATTTTAATGAATATGTGAAAATATTTTGTTATCTTGATAGAATTTAATCTATATGCTGTTATGTATACTGTATCAAAAGACCATCTGCAGGTGGTTTTAATTTGTTTTTATCGCTTTGTAGTTTTTTTCTAACCGTTTAAATGCTATTGTGCAGCTGTTGGCTAGTAATGAACAAACTGCTCCATTTAACTTTCACTAAAAATTTGCGAGACAACATAAGCATTTGCAAAATGGTGAAATTTCACCGAGTTTTTTTTTCTGGTGAAACAAAATGCATATCAACATTCTACAACTTCCATAGTGGCTCATAGTGTTTTTCCCAGTGACTCGCCAGCCCAGTCTGAACCTGAGTATAGATTTTGCTATGTACAGTTATATATGTGTGAGTCTATGGATAGGTCTGTATAAGTATTTGTATACATTTGGCACATCCCACTAATTTCACCTTTCCTTCTCATTGAAAGATTCTTGCAGTGTTTATACTGGAGTAACGTCATCCCAGTATTGAAAAATGCTTAATAGTTAGGGGTAGATTTATCAAGGGTCGAATTTCGAACAATTCAATAGCGGTCATCCGATTTCACGAAAAAATCGTACTAAACGTCCAATTTCACGGCCGATTTTTTTTTTGAGAAATTTCTATTTGATCAAAAAAACTTCAGAAAAAGCCTATGGGAGCTTCCCATAGGCAAATATAGCAACTCACAATCCAAAAAATTTTTAAAGGGCAAGTACTTCAACCATCGAATGGTCGAACGATTTTCTTATTCTAATCGTTCAATTTATTCGCATCATTAGATTCGATCGAATTTAGCCTAAAATTTAATTTGAAAGTTCAAATTTTTTGCATTCAAATCCTTCACCCGAGCTTCGTAAATCTGCCCCTTAATGTATATTCATTATTAATTAATCAATGAATTAATGAAAATTGCAATGTAATGATTTTAAATAAAAGTGATACAAATAAAGTATAGAAAGTAATAGATGATGTAGATTTTTATAAACCATTAGTTTTCTAACATTATTTTCAAATGTAAGTGGTACTGATGTTTCCTCATTAATTCAAAATTGAAAATATATTCAATGCAACTCCAATGGGTCTTAGCATTGCTAGACAAGGAATCTAAAGGTTCCCGTTTCTATGATATTTGGAATAAATACCTAGATATGCTAGAAGGACAGAAACAACATAAGTATTCAGCTCCTTTTCGATATATACCAATGGGTGGACAGAGGCTTCCCTTCTAAGGGAATGTCAGTATCAACCTATTGACCAAATGTGACAATAAAAAGCTTTATTCCTCCTTTACCTCTACATGGAATACCACGTTGTGCTCTCTTGCCCTGCCTCTTTCTTCTTTTTCCTTTCTATCCTATATTTTCTGGGCAAAACCCAGAAGTGGCAAGCACAGTTCACCCAAAAGATTCCGGTAGCAGTAGAGAATGTGATGGGCGTCCCGCCAAGATTGGGGGGGGCGTCTCAGCGTGCCCCCTAGACCACCAGGTCTTTACATGCAGAAAGATCTGTTATCTGGGATACCTCAGTTTCTCAGCATTTTAGGTCCCATTCGTGTACATTTTTTTTTGGGAAGTTGACATGTAGTTACTGTACATCTTTATATTTTACAATAATGAGATTAAAATTTTAAGATTAAAAATTAAAAAAAAAAGATTAAAAAAAAAAAAGACAGCTGCTGAAACTGTATCTTTTAAAGACGTGGTTCACCTTTATGTATGTTAGTATGTTATAGAATGGCCAGTTCCAAGCAATGTTTCATTTGGTCTTCATTATTTGTTTTTTTATAGCTTTTTTTAATTATTTCCCTTTGTCTTTTTACTCTTTTCAGCTTTCAAATGGGAGATACTGACCTTATCAAAAACAAAAGTGCTCTTTAAAGCTACAAAGGTATTGTTATTGCTACTTTTATTATACGTTTATTCCATACATCATACTAAGGGCTTATTTATCAAAATCT
Source organism: Xenopus borealis (assembly GCA_024363595.1). Classification (NCBI taxonomy): domain Eukaryota; kingdom Metazoa; phylum Chordata; class Amphibia; order Anura; family Pipidae; genus Xenopus; species Xenopus borealis. The sequence continues at coordinate 12,041,605 of CM044445.1, forward strand.
GAATTTATCTCATTATTTTCTGAGATCCACCCTGCCCAAATCTGCATAGGTTGTTTCGTACTTATTTAGCAATACATTTTCGCGAAAAATAATCCAGTGCTAGATGAAACAAAATATTGTATGAAAATTTGTTATTATATGAATTTTTAGGATTTTCTCACCTAAACACCAAATTTTTGGATTTTTTTGCCCTGAAACCATGAAATTTTCAGATTGTTGCATAAAACCCAGCGCAGATCAGGATATCTTCAGGACTTCTCCCACTGACTTATATAAAACCTTTAGTGCATCAGCAATAAACACGCAAAGCACTTGATTCACTTGGATCCTGTGTGCCATTGGAAATTTTTTGTTATATAAAACCTTGGCAGGACTGAGATGCCGGAGTTTCGAATTTGGATTTTTTCCATCCCTGGGCAGCTAAGAGGCAAATGAGATTCAATGTTGATAAATGTAAAGTCATGCACCTGGGTTGTAAAAATATCCAAGCCATTTGAAATGGGACTGCACTAGGCAAATCCATAATGGAAAATTACCTTTGAGTTCTTGTAGATAATAAACTTGGATATAGCAAGCAATGCCAGTCAGCAGCATCAAGGGCAAATAAGGTCTTGAGCTTTATTAAAAGGGGCATAGATTATTGGGAGGAGGGGGTTATTGTTGGTCTGTACAGAGCACTGGCACAAAGGCCCAGAATATCTAGAATATCCCACACATTTTTGGTCTCCAGTCCTCAACCATTACATTATTGAATTAGAGAGGGTACAGAGAAGGGCAACTAAGCTGGTAAAAGGTATGGGAAATCTTAGCTATGAGGAAAGACTGGCCAAATTGGGGATGTTCACACTGGAGAAGAAGCGCTTAAGGGGTGATATAATAACTATGTATAAATATATAAGGGGATCATACAATAATCTCTCTAATGATTTATTTACCAGTAGGTGTGACAAGAGGGCACTCATTCCGATTCCGTTTTTTACAGTGAGGGCTGTGAAGATGAGGAATTCTCTCCCTGAATCAGAGGTACTGGCTGAAAAATTAAGAAGGGCTTTGGATGGCTTTTTATCAAGTGATGGAATACAAGGTAAGCAAAGATAGCCTATAGTAGAAGTTGATCCAGGAACTTGTCCGATTGCCAATTTGGAGTCAGGAAGGAAGGCAAACTGGAGAGGCTTCAGATGGGTTTGTTTTTCCTTCCTCTGGATCAACTAGCAGTTATGCAGGTTTTATACAGACTAAAAGTTGAACATGATGGTAATGTGTCTAACTTACTATGTTAGTATCCCAGTCCTAGAAATGTACTAGGAAGCGTGTCTTTAAGGTGCACAGTGATGACTAATGGTAAAAGGGTTCAGATTCCCTTACAGACAAGTAAGTAGGTAGCAAATGAGAACATAGTTGTTATTGCACACCTATGTGTTCTTCCCTGTGTCTGAGAGGGGTCTGTGGAGTCCAAGAGAGAGTCAACAGTACACCATAAATACAGAAGAGACCATGTACTCAATAATTCCAGTATTGACAGATTCAATGAAATATATTACTCTTTATTAAGGTGTATGTGTCTATAAAAAAAAGCCTTATGTGTTCCATGCTAGATGGCACTAAATCACAGGTTATATACATAGTAAACCAGAATATAAAGGAGCAAAAACCAATAGGAATCCAGGGGAAAAAAAAGCTATACACTACATACACATCCAAACAGGGTGCAAGAAGGACTCTGTCCATGCTGTCCTTGAATGTTTTTGCAGGGGTGCTCTGTATTTATGCCTGATTTTCAGTAAAACATATTTCTGAACTGTGGACATACAAAAACATGCTTATGTAGCTCTACTCACTGGCTACCCACACCCCTCACACATATGCAGAACACTGATGAACAAAGTGATGATACTTTCAACACTGGTAGTCCAATACTAATTCAGAAAACTAATAACAGTAGTAGGCCCATTAGCAAAAAGAGTAAAGCCTGATATGCTTAATTCTATCCTAAAAGGTGTATAACCTATGTTTGGGTAAAAAAACAGCACCATATTCTTTTTTAAGGAATATGTATCCATGAATGTAGTTGCACAGCAGCACCACAAATTCAATAAGTACATTCTGAATTCATGAACCGCAGCAATCAAAATCGTGTTAAAAGGGCAAGAACCATAAAGGGGAAAAGCAACAAATTGCAGCATACCTGAAATAATCCATTTTGCAGAATATCTCCTTGTTTTTGACATAGCAGCTATTGTGTTGTCTCAGGGAGGTTCTGCACACGGAACATTCTAGGCACCTGACATGCCAGATCAGATTATTCACCTGAAACACAGAATAGCACACTCTATTAAACTGGCTTTCTTTAGCAGTTGCTTGTTAATGAGTTTTTTGTACTTTTTCTTTATTTAAAATATTCTCATTTGTAGAGCTAACATTTCCTTATGACTATGACCAATGTCCTATGGACAGATGCCGTTTCTTTATATGTATACTGCAAGGTTGAATATTGTGCCTAGAAAATGATTTTGTTAATCCTTCTTCAATTAGTCACATAAAGAAGGAAATTATCACTTTATGCAGAAGGCATCAGAATTACAAATTAGTAATCTAACAAGTATAAAGCAAGGAGAAAAATCCTTTCTTCCCTTAACAAAAAAGTTAAATAAAATGCCCCGAACCCCCCCATAAAATAAGCAGAGAAAATCACAGATTTAAAAAAGCAACACTGTAGGTATACAAGGGACTAGACAAAATCATTGTTTCCGGTTAGTATGGCACCCAGTGATGTATGCTATATGTCACAGTTCATGGAAAGAGTCATTTCTTTTAAGAATTTACCCGACAAATATATACCTCTTAAAGAGATACTGACACCTGAAGTTAAACTCTTTTTTACATCCATTATAATATTGGCTTTGAAAGCTACTTCTAACTTTGCTATAAAGTATTTGCATGATGCTTTTCCATTACCTGTCTTATCCCCCATGTTCCTGTATGAGGGGGCTGCCATATTAGTGCAGCAGGAGTCCGTTAACATTAGAAACTGTAACTAACTGACTGAGATGTGACAGTCAGGTTGGCAAAGTCAGAGTGTCAGAGAGTCAGGCTTAGGAACTTAACTAACAATTATATACAAAAACAAACTTCTCAGCAAAAAATGATCAACATGACCTATAGGTAACATTTAGGGAACATTGAACTGCGGCAAAATCCTTCAAATTCTAAGGATTTTCATTCCCCAACAATTCCCATGGTTGAATTCGAGGGTTTTTTAACCCTCAATTTCGACCCTTAAGAAATCTGCCCCTTAATGTACATTCATATGTTAAAATTTATTTTTTAGTGTCAGTATCACTTTAAAGTCCTCCAGCTTTAATTTTAGCTTAAAGTAGAATACATGGGGAATCTCTGCAAAACCAGGATACCTTTTCTCTTTAAACCCTTTTAATTCCTCTAAATCATACTTTTTATCAACACATCAGAACAGGATATCCATGTTTAGTCTTTATTCCTCATCACAATATTCATACTATTCTCCCAAGTACAAAAAGTGTAATAAAATATCTAAAATACTAATAGTGACTCTATTCATTTGTATATCTATAAAAGTGCCATATAGTGAATAAATATGAAATACATCACATAAAGCATATTTCTATAAAATCAACCATATTACATTCTGCTTAGAGACATCCTCAGTAAACAAAATATGTAAAGGTCCCAGGATTAATAGGTCATAGCCGTAGTAAAACTCGTATCGTGAATGTCCTGTAGGTACTTATGTCTGAAAAGTCATTAAAGGAAGCATGAAAGAGAGTACATTCTGTTCAACCCCCTAGGTGAAATTGTGTCAAAAATCTGGAAACATTTAGCCTTCTTTTGTAATAGAATATATATATATATATATATATAAATATTTTTATTTACCATAGATCTACATCAGGGATCCCCAACCTTTGGAACCCGTGAGCAACATTCAGAAGTAAAAGGAGTTGGGGAGCAATGCTAGCATGAAAAATGTTCTTGAGCTGCCACATAAGCCCTGTGATTGGCCATTTGGTTGCCCCTATGTGAGCTGTCAACCTATAACAAGGCATGTTTGGCATGTTATGCAACCAAAACCTGCCTTCAAGTCTAGAGTTTAAAAATAGCACCTGCTTTGAGGCCACAAGGAGCAACATCCAAGGGGTTGGAGAGCAACATGTTGCTAACGAGCTACTGGTTGGGGATCACTGATCTACATCATGTGTATATATATATATATTAAAAGAAATTTACCCCAGCACTCTTATATACAGCCCCCTGGGAAACCGATTTTTGCACCGCTGAACTGTAACTAACAGAAAAATACTTTTAGTTACAAAGTTTGTACAAAGTATGCATAAGCTGGCACGCCCCAATGCATACTTTGGACAAACTTTGTAACTAAAAGTCTTTTTTTGTTAGTTCAGTTGTGCAAAAATCAGTTTCCCAGGGGGCTGTATGTTAGAGTGCTTGTATGTTAGAGTGCTGGGGTAAATGTATTTTAATTTGTATATAAAGCCATGCCCACGTGCACCCAATAAAAAGTATTGAGCTGCATTTTTTGTGTATTAAATTATATATATTATTGGGAGGTGTTGCTCTCCGCAATGCTTGCTCTCCCAATCCCCGCTTAATGGTGTCTTTGGAAGAGATCACGCTAAATAACAGAAAAGCAGGTATGATCTTTCTCCCCCCCAAAGATAATACTTTTTTCACTTAGTTAGGACTGACGCATGGACACTGCCTTGATGGGGCATTTAAGTTTATGCTTTGTGTTTTAAATTATATTTTATATATATATTCCATGGGTACATGAAAAGTGTGTAACGTTATAACCAAACAATTAACCAGCACTTACAGGATTTGTTACGAAAAAGCTATTTGTTATGGTGCCATTTTCTAAAACCATTTCTGTGTACACATTGCACTGTTTTTGCCCCTTGAGGGGATATGAAGGTTATAATATGTGTTCACATACACACAAAGAACTAATCAGAGAAAATTCCCACCAATTTCTATCCATCCTCTTTATTAAAAGATCACAAAATAAAACAAAATGCTGGGCGATACAATAATACTTTTGAATACACTAAACATTGAAAAACCTAGAAAATTTTTGAAAACCTATAAGAATTTTTGCACAAATTCAAAAACCTGTAAAAGTCTGACTTGATTAAAAGTGGTCCAATAAGATCAGCACAGCTCCCATTGACTGGGATAGGACTTTCAAAGCTTTTACCTGGCAGATTTTTGTATTAGAAGTTTTCATGGGTATTGCACTTAATAAGTCTTACATTTTTAGAATTTTATAGAAATAGCAAAAACACGAATTTTCGGCCACTTAGTCTTATTTTTACACACAATGCAGCATGTTTACCCATAATTCCAGAGCAAATGTGGCCATGTGGAGATCTGCATCCTTCACCATTGCATGCAATTTGCTAAAACACACGCCATGCTTTTACCCACAATGCAACATTATACCCCAAAATTCCAGTGTAATAGTAGCCATGTTCGGATTTGTAGCCATGTTCAGAATTGCGTCTAATGCTTTTAAGCACAGGCATCTTGAGTGTGCACAGAATAAGTTGAGTTTCTTTACTGCACCAGTCAAATTAATGTATGACAAGGGTTCCTAACTGAAGCATAATCATAATCAAGATCATTAGCAAGGGGTTGAGGCAGGCATGGTGGCTCAGTAATTAGTACAACTTTAGCAACACTGAGAATGATTCATATTTATGCAAGGAGTATGTATGGCCCTTCTGTGTCTACATAGGTTTTATATTGGTATTCTGATCTCTGTACACATGTGCGTATCTTTGCAAAGAGACGAAAAATACTAGCACTATATAACTGAAAGTATAATAAAGGCACATGCACTCAAGGTACCTTAAGCAAATATCTGTCCAGGATTTCCAAGCCACAGCTGGAGCAGATGTTCTTTCCATCTGATGGGACTGAGGATGAGGAGGATGGGGGTGAGCAAACAGAAGGGGTGGAGGGAGGGCTGGGTGAAGAGTGGTCCTCTTTCTCCAAACTACATGGCATATTTTCATCATCTGAGTGAGACTGAGAAAAACAACAGAAACAATCAAAAAAACTATTCTCTGACTATAAATAATTATACATACATATTAGGGAGCTGCCATTGGTCTTTTAAATAAAATTCATCACTACACGAGCACCCTTAGTTATTTTTATTTGATGTCTTTTTGTATTATATTGAGTGTCTAAATTTATATCTAGGTGTAGTGTGAACAACAAATTGCCTTTAAAAGAGAACTAAACCCTAAAAATGAATATGGTTAAAACTGCCACAGTTTATATACTGAACGTATTGCAGCAGCCTAAAGTTTCAGCTTCTAAATAGCAGCAATGACCCAGGACTTCAAACTTGTCACAGGGGGTCATCATCTTGGAAAGTGTCTGTGACACTCACATGCTCAGTGGGCTCTGAGCAGCTGTTGAGAAGCTAAGCTTAGGGGTCGTCACTAATTATCCAGCAGAAAATGAGGTTGGTCTGTAATATAAGCTGATGCTAATTATTAAATTCTGATGCTAATTGCACTGCCATGTAGTAATTATCTGTATTAATGACTAATTAGCCTTATATTGTGATATTTATATTATGTGTACTGTATATTGTGAGTGGGTCCCTAAGCTCAGTAAGTGACAGCAGCACAGGTCATGTAAATCAGTAGAAAAGAAGATGGGGAGCTACTGGGGCATCTACTGGGGAGACACAGATCTTTACTGCTAAAGGGCTGTGGTTTCCTGGGGCTGGTACAGAAGCCCAAAACATAATGTACAACATTCTAGCCTACTTCTTTAGTTTAACTTTACTTGTCCTTTAAAATCCAATCAGATCCATTTTTTTCTGTTGATGTTGTATGTCAAATCTAATAAAACAATAGTGTGTGTTTGGACTCATACTATCTCTCCAAAGTTGCAGCATGCAACAACTTGCATGTTGCAATACTGGAACAGAAAGTCATCCAATTATATTGTTCTGTATTGAATCTGTATGAGTCAGTGTCTTGCCAGCCTCAGATGCAAATTATAAGCAAGAAGGTCTTACAACTGCACTCATATATGAACACACCAGGCCTTATTACCTACAGTACTTCCTAATGAGATCAGTTTGATGCCAAACCCATAAAGAAACCAAAGCATTAGCCAATGATACATACAATATGTCGGGGACAAGCGGACCAAATTTTTGCTCCATACAACAAATCCAAAGCATGCTCCTCATTTTCTACAGTACCCTTATAAACAATAACAAAACCAACCCACACCTGTTTTTCATATTCAATACTTTTCTCCATCCTTCATCATCAGTATCAGTCAACTATAAACTTGTTTTTTAAAAACAGAGTTCATCCACAATCATATTCCCACCACTGCTACAGAAACCAGCTTCTCCTTTCTTAGCCTCCTACTGCATGCCTTAATTCTTTCCATCCTATGATAACTTCTAAAGTCTCTAATATCCCCACTCACAAATTGCTTTCTTGACCATATGCCTTGTTCTCTGCTTAAACACAGTGCTGTTGAAATTACTCCAGCTCTTACTCCATATTTATTCATCTATGGCCTCTGGAACTTCCCCCTCCATTCAGACAGGTCTGTGTGAAGCCAAGTCTGACAAATTACCATCCTGTTTCACTTCTAACATTTGTTTCTAAACTCCTAGATCATATTGTGTTCGCCTGTATTATTAACTTTCTACAGTCTCACAATGTGTTGGACCCTCTGCAATCTGGTTTCCGGACTGCACATGAGACTTGTGTAGAGTTACAAATGATCCTCAGGTTGCTAAAGCCAAAGGTAACTCCATCCTAATCCTCCTTGACCTATCATCTGTATTTGACACACAGTTGACCACTAACTCTTGAGGTAAATTCTGTATCCACTTGTATCCAGGCTGCATCTTTGCTCTTTCTTGCCTTCCTAACTGATAATTCACCGTCTCTTATTCCACCGAAACCTCATCTCCATCCCCACTCAATGTAGGGTTCCGCAAGGCTTGTACTTGGTCCGTTGTTGTTCTCCTTGTACAATCTGTCTTTGGTAGATCTTATCCACTTATTTGGCTTTAATTATCATGTGTATGTTGATGATACCCAAACATATTTATCAACCCCTTCATTAACAGATGAAACGAGACCCAACTCTCTAACTGCTGCCTAACAATCTCCAACTGGATGAACCAACACCACCTCCAACTCAACCTAACAAAAACTGAACTTTTTCCGCATTGCAGTACATTTCTTCTTTTGTCTCCCCATATTCTCCGGGAATATACTGTATTTTTAATGAACTGTATTTAGAACAGTGGATCTCAAACTGGCTCTGCTTGGGAAGGGGGGGGGTTTGCAGAAACTCAGATGAAGACCAATTAGGGGCATATATATGAGTGAGAATGCCATTTTCTACCCTAGATTGAGGAAAAACAACTACTGTTCTTTTCTTAAAGCCCAATTTAAAGTTCACCTAGATTGTGGATAAACACTTATTTAACATTGTTAGTTAGGTTGAAAAAAGTCCAGCAATATATATATATATATATATATATATATATACACAAGTCCAAAGAAAGCACTCACAGCATAGTCCATCTACTGCGTAGCAAAGTGTATTTATTCATACATAGTGCATCAACGCGTTTCGGCCCACACAGAGCCGTCGTCAGGATGACAGCCGAAACGCGTTGATGCACTATGTATGAATAAATACACTTTGCTACACAGTAGATGGACTATGCCGTGAGTGCTTTCTTTGGACTTGTATTGACAATTTTGGCTAGCACCCGGCAACATATCCTATGAATGGTGAGTGCCATTACAGCTATAGATCTATATATATATATATATATAACCTGCAAGAATAACCGCACAAATGCGATGTAGCAATATAAAGGGCAAGAATAACAACATCGCATTTGTGTCTAAGCAATACCTGTATATGATGTTTTCAAGCTCACATGGTGTGGGAGGTGGGTGTAAGGGTTGCCATGCAACCAGTTTTGGCGCCTTTTTTTGTATTTAAACTGTCACTTAAACAGTGCTAGACTTCCTGGTCTCGGTTCTTGCTTCTGCCTATAACAGCCTCGGGTGGAGCCCTCGGCTAATTGGATGTCACTAGGTCTTACTAAGAGGGGAGCAAAACTAAAGATTATGGACAAGCAAAGGGGCTGGACTGTCTCACCAAGGATACTAGATGGAAGAACGCCACTTGGAAGAGAAGCCAGACAACACAGCGTGGAAAAGGCAGGCCGAGCAGAATAGAGAATAGTCAGACGGGCCAGGATCAGGATTGAAGAACGTAGAATAGTCAGTGGAAAGGCAAAAGGTCAGATTGGAGAGTTCAGAGTAATCAGGCAGGCTAGGGTCTGGATTGGAGAGATCAGAGTAGATCGGCAGGTAGGCAAGGGTCAATCACAATAGATCAAGCAGGATTCACAAGGAATAACACCCAGGAACTGGAAGCTGAATTGAACCTAACAATGGGCAATGTGTTCCCATTGCGCGATGACGTCATTATGTCGGCACATAAAGCCTGAAGTTCACGGCCGCACACGCCATACGAAGATCCAGAACAGAAGTAGAAGGACGCATGCAGCGGGGGTCCCCACTGGAGGAGTGGTGGGCGTCCCTGCTGGAGATGTGACAGCCATCCATGGCGGCCACTGGACCACCAGGATAAACTTTATTCATTACAATAAGCTAATTACAAATGAAAACAAGACTTCAGTCTATGGAAGGGTTGAGCCACCCCACTGAGTCCAGTGAGACTGAAACAACCACAGAAGATCTGTTAGCAATGTCGGAAGGTCGGCTTCACAAAGGTTTGCGAGGCTGGGGGCAGCTTTGTGGGGCTTTTGGTAAATATTTAGCCTGCAGAACCTCTTTGATACGGACACGTTCCTATGATTTTATTGGAAGGTGTCAGTATCTTGCATGTTTTTTCAACAGGAATATGATTTATAGCTACAATTTAATCTTCATGACAGACAAATTTAATAACTTTACAATGGAAAAAACTGTACGTACACCCAAATCTTTAATCGCAATTGCATTGTGGCAAATCACACAGGTCACTTAAGGTACCCTGCATCAATAGGCACAATTGGAGGAAATCTGGAACTATGAGAAGGCAGGAGAACCATTCACAACTATATGGAGTACTTAGTGATGCAAGTACCTTTAATAATTTGAATATCCATGCAACTTCGTAGTTAGCACCTTTGGCATTAAACAAAATTGAAAAAATCCTATTCTTTAAAGATACTTGCATGAACATGTTCTCCTTGTGCTATCATATTTTTGCACTCTGTATGGAAGCCTTCTTTTCTGAATTTTTGAGCAGTGTAAATGCAGGGCAACCCTGGAGCTACTGTCCCTTTCAAACCAGACAGTAGCTCCAGGGTTCAGTGATGGATTAATTATATGTGGGACCCCTAGTTTATATCCACACAGACCCCTCTTTTAGACTACTGCTGGATGCATGCAGATCCAAGCACACGTGCACTTGACGCTGGGTTTGGGATTTGGCATGCACCAGTATTGTCCCTGGATCTGCACGCATCTGGGCCTGCACATGTGCCTTGCATGTCTTCCTCTCCCAGCAGGTGCACCCAACCGGGCCCAGCAGAATAAATAGAAATTAATATTAAAAGAAAATAAATATAATAATAGAAAAAAGTTAGATGGGCCTCTGATCACACTGGGCCCCTAGGCTATAGCCAATGGTAGCCATTAATCTGCCCCTGGCAAGGTTCCATAGCTGCTATCGTCAAACACCCTGGAGATGAGCTATGATGATCTGCTTACAACACATGGCAAATTGCAACAAGAAGTCAAATCTTCAAAGAGTGGTCTGTGCACCGACAACACACATGGATAATCAGGAAAATAAATCCAATAGGAGCAACATTTGCATTCCTAATGTCCCCAAATAAGAGCAAGCATCCTCCCAAGATGCCTACTGCCTCCAAAGACACTACTAGATCTATTGAGAGACGTTCACCTTTACACATTTCTCAAAGTGTGCACTTGTGGAAATAATCACTCCTTAATGCTTTAATGGTAGATGTATGGGATTCATTATCCAGCAAGTTCCCATATCCTTATTATTGTACCATTTTTATTTCCTAATGGTCCAGATGTACTAGACAAATACTGTGGGTTGCTAGTCACAATGAGATTTTTTAGTTTTAGTGGTTTTCAATTTATTTGTATTCTTTAGCACCTTGTTTTTTCATCCATGCTTTTCATATTTGGATCTTTTCATAAATTCCATGGCATTGCTGGTTTTAGGTGATATTACCTAACAAAGGGAACGCCCCCAAATGTGTGTTCTTGCCATAATAAAGTCAAGGGGCTACTCCCCATTGCAATAACCTTGCGTGCTGAAAATTCTCTGCTGTCTATGGATCACTGGGGAGTGCAATCTCCCAAATAACCATAGCACCAATGTTAAAGTTCATCTCTTAAAGGACCAGTAACATCAAAAACTGAAATTGTTTTAAAGTAATAAAAATATAATGCAGTGTTGCCCTGCACTGGTAAAACTGCAGTGTTTGCTTCAGAAGCACTACTATTGTTTATATAAATAAGCTGTTGTGTAGCCATTAGGCCAGCTATTTAAAGGAGGAAAGGCACAAGTAACACAGCAGATAAGCTCTGTAGAACATAATGTTATCTGTTATCCATTATCTATCCTGTGCCATATAGCCGTTTTTCAATTTCAGCCATTGCTACTTAGCAGCTTGTTTATATGAACTATAGTAGTGTTTCTGAAGCAAACAGGCAACACAACATGATATTTTCTTTACTTTAAAACACTTTCATTTTTTGATGTTACTGTTCCTTTAAGGACAAATGATTTTAATGTATGGAGGCCAAGGTGTACACAGGTCTTTCTTAAATATAATATGGGCTGAGCATAAGAGGAGAAATGACCAAACACAGAGGAAAAAAGCTTACTTAGATACTGCTCCGAAAGAAACAGGAACACTGGAAACCTTGGATCTGCACACCCCCACACCATATACCCTTTTCCTCTTGATGGTAGTTTGGTATAAATGGCAAGCGGTGATGACTATTAAAGCAGATAAAGTCTTTAGATGGTCTTAACAAAAATCGTTTAAATGAAAAGATAAATCTGACTGGGACAAACGTTTAATAGCTTGGTTCAGCGATACACATGGTAGTGTTCCTAAAATACTGTACTTATTTCAAACTTCAATAAGAGAGACATAGACACAGTGGGGTAACTACCGGGGGAGCAGGGGGTGCAACCCCCCTGGCAGATCGCGCCCGCTGCAGCCACAAAGAAATTTGCATGGAGGAGGGTTCGTTCTGTTACTGCATAGACATTTTGCAGCAAAAGATGCTCAATCTTATTTGATAGAATAAACTCCACAGGGTTAACAAATCTACAGTATATTGAGAGCAAAATCAATTTTACAATTATTATAGAGCTGCTACGCTTGCCCAAATGATTCACTGGCATTTGCCACCTGGTATGGTCTGGGTTAGGGTTGCCACCTGGCCGGTATTTTACCTGCCTGGCCGGTAAAAACGATGCTTGATCCCAATGTTATTAATAGGGAAAAAACATAAATATGCAGTCTGGGTGGATTTCAAAAATGCTTCTATTAACCCTCTCCACACTTCAGCCTTAATCAATTAAGAAATAGGGAGAGCATTCCATAACCAATCAGATTGCATTTTAAATGCTTTCCTCATTTCATAATTGTTTGTGGATACACAGGAGGTCTTTAAGGATTGAAGCAGCACAACATCTTCAACCTTAATGTGGGCCTAATTCAATTCAACATGAATCAGACGTTTATATGCAATGTATTGTCCTCCTGGTAGTCTGAGAATGAATGTCATCTATTGTGTAAAAAATAAATAAACAATGAATACCAATTGAAAAGTTGCTTAGAATTGGTCATTCTCTAATATACGAAAAGTTTATTTAAAGGTGAACCACTCCTTTAAAGCTTTAGTTTAGGGGGATTTCTCAGTAAAACATGGCAAATTGTACTTTATAATTTATAAATAGCACATGTTTTTGTAGTGCTTTGTTCTCCATTCATTAGACTCACTGCAATAATTCCCAGTTATATATGATATAGTGAGAGAATGGATTACAGGGAAAAAATTTGATATCTTCATTTTTCTCCAGTCCTCAAATATTATATTTGAGCATTGGAGAAAATCAGGGTAACTCATTTTTGTTAGAATGTTAGAAATAATTTGTCACCAGGTCTGTATGAATAGCTGGAATTTATATCAAACAATGGAAATCATTGACAGCGCTGATAACAGTTTCATTTACCCATTTAGAGAACTGCACAAAATAATGATGCGTTATATTAAAATATTAGAACCTAAATTAAGTATAAAAGTTGATGTTTATTTGTTCTTCATTCTTAAAATCTTTTTTTTATTTCTATATTGCACTGGGTAGAAGAACCCTGCATTTGTTTTTAAAATGCTCAGCTCAGTCAATAATGCAGTTGTATAACCAAAGTGTAAGATTGGAGGATATCAAAAGAACCACTTGGTGCAGTAAATTCACATTTCTTTTATGAAGAAAGTTGGATGTGTCATAATAATCCCTGGTGTGTGGGGCTATCCTTTATTCTGTACACTGCACTGAGCTTGACACTTATATAGTTGCCATATGCGCTGTGCCTTGCGTATGGTTCTGGACACTGATGTCATTGGTGTGTGGGTTGGAAAATTATAAAAAAGATTTTTGGTTTCTCCGCACCATCTAACCACCCATCACCGCTGTTTAGAAGTCCTTTAATCGTAGACGTGCAGACAGCTCTTAAAGATGAACATGAATTTGTACCAAAGAGAAAGGAACTGCAAAGAAGAGCTAAGGAGGCCGCACAGCCTTATTAATAATATCATTAGATTGTGTGTGTGTAACTTGGAACCCATGAAAGGAATGATTAATGATTGGCCCATGTATGGGGCCCTCCGACAGGCTTCCCCGATCAATATCTGGCTGAAAGTCGGCCAGATGTCGATCAGACGGGACTAAAAATCCCGTCGGATCGCAGCCGCATCTATTCGCTGATACGTGCCCTCGATCTGACCGCTTGTATCTCCTACGTTGTGATCCGATTGTTGGGCCCTGGGGCCAACGATCGGATCAGCCCGATATCGCCCGACTCTCCCTGTATGGCCACCTTAAGGGCAGAACTCCACAAGTGTTTTTTCATCGGATCAACGCCTGGCGACAAAACACACGCAACAAATCGGATAGAGTCGCATGCGTCATGATATAATTGTACTGAATGAAAAGTTGGAGGTAACTACACTATCCAACTGTCGGATGGAGATGCCGCTTACTCATCCACATCCGACAGTCATGTCAAATCGGATCTAATGTCATTTTTACCTGCGACTTTTCATTCAGTCCAATTAGAAATTTGACGCCTGCATCTCCATCCGATTTGTCTTGTGCGTTTTGTCGCCGGGCGTCGATCTGCCGAAAAAACGCTCATGGAGTGCTGCCCTAATACTAAGCAACTTTTCAATTGCTCTTCATTGTTTATTATCTATAGTTTTTTTTTTATTTGCACTTTTCCTTCTTACTCTTTCCAGCTTTCATATGGGGGTCTTAAAAAACAAATGCTCTGTAAGGCTACACATTTATTGTAACTGCTACTTTTTAGTGCTCGTCTTTCTATTCAGGCCTCTCCTATTCATCCGTCTCTTAATTAAATCAATGCATAGTTGCTAGTGAAATTTGAACCCTAGCAACCAGATCGCTGAAATGGCAAACTGGGGAGCTGCTGAATAAAAACGCTTAAATGACTCAAAAACCACAAATAAAAAACGAAGACTAGTTGCAAATTGTCTCAGAAGATCACTGTAATCTGCATCATACTAACAGTTAACTCAAAGGTGAACAATGATTTTAATAAATGCCCTCTGCTATCATTGATTCAGCAGTAGAGACTGATACTCATTTCAATCCCAGCATTATTTATAAAGAACTTTAAAACCACTGAAAAATGTTCATTTATGGCATTTGTACTGTACACTGTAGTGATGACTGGAGAATGATTTACTGCGCTGTGGTATTTTTTTTTTAATGCATGGAAGGCGCTATGCTGGGTGCTAGGGGCAATATTGTGCATGGTACTGAGACACTACCATCTATAGCAATTATAGGCTTATAAAGTGCAGTTCATGGGGACTGATTTATTCTCACCTATCTCATCGAAACCCTCTACTATGCCTTAAAATAAACTTATGCTTACCCTGGCTCATTCAATTTGCTTTACAGAACCCTTCTAATAACCATGTGCTTATCTATAATTCCAATGTTCTGTAGTGTGTGTCTTATACACTGTATCTCCCAGGCCTACCAATTGTCCCTCACAATAACTCTGTTAATTTGGGTCCCTTGCTGCCCTCTAGTTATTGTCACAAAGCACTGTGTTCAATGGCCTTTCCCATCCTAACCCTTTATAAATGTCCTCACTTGTGCCTCTTATTTTAACACTGGCATTAACTGACCCCCATTTCTCCCCCTTGTGATAATGCTATTCTTACTCTATCCCCAGTCTTATTCCTATCTCACTGTCCCTCACAATAGCACGGTATTCTCCTATCTTCCCTAGCAGGTCTTCCCTACCCTAGTCCTCTACACTGACTCTCTTCCATAGATCTTCCATAGTCCTCTACACTGGACTCTCCAGTCTACCTTAGTCTTCTGTACTGGACTATGGAGTCTTTACTAGTCCTCAGGGTCGGACTGGGAGGAAAAAGCAGCCCTGGCAAAAGTGTCAAAGCAGCCCATGTATTCATACGCATGCAACGCATTATATATATTTCCAACCCCAAGGTTAACAAGAACTAGTGTTTATTAATAGATATTATAATAGTCCATTACCATATAATCCCCAGCAATATTATATACACTGGAACTGGAACTGGTCCTAGCAACAAATACCTCACCCTAGTTTCTATCACAACTATTCTATCAGATGGATTAGTGGCCCTATACTTACAGTATATTCAAAATTTTCCTTTGTGTGCCCCCAGCTAGACTATGCACCCTGGCAGATAAGAGGACTTTAATTACCATGTGTCTCACAGGTCCAAAGTGTGTCATACTTGAAGAGACTAGTCTGTCTCATGCAATTAATGCTACGTATCACAGTGTTCCATATACAGGCTGAAGTGATTGTTCTGAGCATGGATCCTCCTGTTGCCAACATACCTATCATAGGCATAAGTGATTGGGTATATAGCAAGCAACTCTAATATTACTAAGTGAAGTTGGTCAGAATTCCTGGTTCCACCCCCTATGCCAGTGCACTAACAAATGCAGGCATTGGCTCAGCTATGGTTGGCTATTATGGACAGCTCATTTACATTTCTAAAAAAAATATCTCATTAACATATTAGAGACATACCTAATAAGCATTTTTACTTGAGCAGTGCATTTACATTTCAAAGCAAGCGGTCCATCTGGCATTTGCCTGAACCCACAGATTGCCAGTCCAGGCCTGCTAGTCCTCTACACTAAAATCTCCAGTCTTTACTAGTCCTCTACACTGGACTCTCTAGCCTTTCCTAGTCCTCTATACTGCACTTTCCAGTCTACCCTAATCAGCTGCATTGGACTATGCAGTCTTTACTAGTCCTCTACACTGGACTCTCCAGCCTTTCCTAGCACTCTACACTGGACTCTCCAGTCTACTCTAGACTATGCAGTATTTACTAGTTGTCTACACTGGACTCTCCAGCCTTTTCCAGTACTCTAAACTTGACTCTCCAGTCTACCCTAGAATATGCAGTGTTTACTAATTATCTACACTGGACTCTCCAGCGTTTCCCAGTCCTCTACACGTGACTCTCCAGTCTACTCTAGACTATGCAGTGTTTACTAGTTCTCTACACTGGACTCTCCAGCCTTTCCCAGTCATCTACACTGGACTCTCCAGTCTACTCTAGACTATGCAGTGTTTACTAGTTCTCTACACTGGACTCTCCAGCCTTTCCCAGTCATCTACCCTGGACTCTCCAGTCTACTCTAGACTATGCAGTGTTACTAGTTCTCTACACTGGACTCTCCAGACTTTCCTAGTCTTCTATGTTGGATCTCATAATAATGCAAATATGTCCCCTATAATTGTTTCCAGCTCCCCTCAAAATAATACTATGGTCGCCAGTTTCTCCTAATGCTCCCTAGCAGCCATCAATAAGACACCTGTCAACCCTAGTTCTGTACAGAGTTTCTAATTAATGTTATCCTACTAGGGTTGCCACCTTTTCTTGAAAAAAATACCGGCCTTCCTATATATTTATCTTTTTTTCCTATTAATAACATTGGGATCAACCATCAAAAATACCGGCCAGGCCGGTAAAATACCGGCCAGGTGGCAACCCTATATCCTACTCTCCTAGTTCTGTCTAAGGAGGCCATCACAGACACATTGTTTCCCTATCATCTCTAGTACCGTAGCACTGCATTCCCTAGATCTCCATGGCTCCCAGTCCTAATAATGAAACTCTGCTTTCCCTTATGAAAACTGTTCTTAATGGTACTTTGCTTATTTTACTTTCATATTTATTGCCCCAATGCCACCCTTAGCCAACCTGTTTCCTAAAAATATGCCAGTATTAAAAACGTGCAGTTCTCCTGTCATACCTCAGTCTAGTGTTGCAAAAACATGCCAGACTTACCATCATGTGAGGACTTTTCACATTCAAGCGCAGGGATGGTCCCCTAGGGATCTGCTTATCTTGGGACATCACCTTTCAAGAGACAGAGCCAACAAAATATTCAGCATGAGGTTGTATTGCATTTTCATCCACTTCCCCTTTATATTTCACACAGCCTACACATTTCAGCCTCAAACAACAAATACGAACTTCTAGTAGGCATTTAAACCATTTGCAACAAAAGAAGTGTCTTTTTTTAATGAAGCAATTTGAATCTGGATTTTTTTTCCCTGCACTTAACCCATGCCTCTTGAGGTAATCGTTTCGTTCACATATAATCCAAAGCGTAGAATAAAAAAACAAACTACCTGCAATTAGAAACTGCTGTAAATGCCCAGAAGAAGTGG
Source organism: Xenopus borealis (assembly GCA_024363595.1). Classification (NCBI taxonomy): domain Eukaryota; kingdom Metazoa; phylum Chordata; class Amphibia; order Anura; family Pipidae; genus Xenopus; species Xenopus borealis. Next base: position 12,059,735 of record CM044445.1, read on the forward strand.
CAGCAAGTGTCCATTTCAGCCGTCAATCAGAAAATCCATCAGGCTTCCGAAAGAATGGCAAAAAAAATCATTTAAAAATTATTTGTAATTAAAAAATCAAATCAACTCGTACAGAGTTGCGGTGTTTACCTTAATCAGAATTTCTGGTTAAATTTTCTTAAATCTAAAATAAATTTTTTTTTAGGTAGTAGGTTAGTGTATGTTTCTGGAATTAAATAAGGCACCCAGCTGGTTAAATGGATTAAAAAAAAAACAGTACACGGCTAATATAAATACAAATTATATAAATACACATACATACTATGTAATGTATGCTGTGAAATTGTCTTTAGAAATTAAAATTAATCAATTAAACAAGTGCAGGTTGAAATATCCAAAAGAAGAGGATAAGCGGTGTTATCTAGAACTCCAGAAAACTCACTTTTCCTGCAGAATCTCCTACAGAATCCAACATGTTCCCCTCTGCACTAGGAGCCAGATTCTCATTTTTCCAGTACATTTGGGAAAGAAGTATTGCCTATGTTATCGGCTGGAGTACTGGTTTCCAATCTGAAGAAAGTACAAATCCAGGCAGGTTTTAGCACATGGCGCAAATGTCCCAGCGCTGCGCAGCTACAAAACCCAAATCCAATCCAAAAG
>CM044445.1:12119803-12131920 GCA_024363595.1 Xenopus borealis
CAAATTACGAATTTGGTCGAGCTAATTTTCGGGAATAATAGTAAATTTGCCCCTATGTGTTATTAGAAAGAGCAATAAGGCCCTGTTTTTTGTGCCCCATGCACGTGTGGGGTCTCGGTAAATTACTCCTTTAGTGTGTGCCACCATGTTAAAAAGTCATAATTTTGCAGAACCAGAAATGCATTTATCACCACTAACCCTAACTGCATTAAAATTTTACCTCTCTTAGTAGTGTCCAGTGGATTCACAGTTTCATTGGCTGAGAACACTTGCATAGTTGATACTTCAGCTTTAACAGAAACAGCATCTAGACAAAACCAGAAGAAATACTACTCAGATTTAGATTACAGTTTTTATCACCTTAGCCCGAATACATGATAATATCCTCATAATTTATTAAGTTATTAAGTTATGGGACACAAATGGCATCACTAAGCAGCAATTATAACAGAAGACATCACTAAGACCCATTTATAAGGATACAATTTACAAAATAGTTTTTTTGCTCTTGTGTATTATATAGGGAAAATGTACCCCCTACTGTAAAATATAAGGCTTGTGCAAGAGAAGATGGCATCCATTTTGAATTGCCAGATAAAAACATGCCTACCATTACAAATCCACATGGTATGCTAAAGGCATTTTATTCCCTAACGAAGGGAATGTAAAGGGTCATACTCGATTCATGCTTTATAGGACCGGACAGAGAAAGAATGTTAGAAAGGAATATGGTTGATGGTTCCATAAACGCAGGTGCTCGCGGTGACTGTCAACACCTTGGATTTACAATTGTTAAAATGAAACGTAATCCAGCCCCCCTTCTCTCGCAGGTGTCTGGTACTTATCAGCCTATCTTGCAGGGATATAATGTGTATAGTGTTTTGCAGCATTCAATAAATTCAGAAGAGCTATTGTATCTCATACAAGCGAGGAAAATTTTCTCCTCCTTCTTCCCCCCCCCTCTTTTTAAAGCATAGTTTCAGAAATTTAGCCCAATTCAATTATAGTCACCCTTTCCCTTCCAGAGTGCTTGAAGTGTTGCATGCCCCTCTTTCAATTAAAAAGATTATGTTAGACATTTCATTTTCTTCCACTTTGTTCACTGTCCTGCAGGAACAAACCTGCATTTGCCCCATGAATCCATCACTGCCTGCATTCCGCAGCACTGAATTCATAAGGGACAGATGAGGGGAGAATAGCCAAGTATTCTTTGCACCCAAGTCAATACTACTTGGCCCAGTGCCCCCCAAACCCCCTGCCTGAAACAACATAAGAAAGCCACCACTCGCTTCAGTCGTTCCCCACTCTTTTCTGTCACCGCTGGCCATGGTTCTGGATTGCAATCTGATCCGGCTCCCACCTTAATATATGGCTAGCTTGACCCTTGGGTGCTGAGATGTTGCCTGGACAACAAACTCAGTATGCTTTACAAGAGAATGAAAGGCTGAATTTACCTGCGGGTGCCAAAAGTTAGGCACCCTCAAGTGATTGTATATACTTACCCGAAACCCTGGGCCAGTGCTAACAGCAGAGACAACTGCGCCAGTCTTGGGGCTTTTCCCGCTAGCACCATGGAGCAACGTCTTCCTTCTCTCTTTGCCCCCGGAAAATTTGAAGAAAGGTGGTCACTAGATTAACATGTGCAGTTTTCAGATAGGAGCACCGGCTTGGGGTTGTGAGCTAAGTATATACAATCACTTGGTGATACCTCCAATTAAACTCAGCCTTTCCATCTCTTTTAAAGCATGCAGAGTCTGTAGTCCAGGCAAAATCTCAGCCCCCCTTCCTTCTCCTTTAATCCTTGGTTATAGTGGCGTAACTACCAGGGGTGCAATCGCACCAGGGCCCCCATCCCTTTGGGGCCCATCGGAGCCACAAAAATGGTTACGGTAGGCAGTTATTTAGGGGGAGATTATACATCACACATGCCATCAACACTCCAGCATGTGATTTATAGAGGTAAGGGCCCCACAGGGGGGCACAGGTGCCCATCCTGTGCCGGGGCCTACCAGGGAGTAGTTAAGCCACTGCTTGGGCTTAGGTTGAAAAAATGTAGGGAGTTGAAGCAAAGCAGCATAAACTGAAGAAAGGCTAAATAATAAACTAGAAATTATTTATTTTGACAAAAGCTGTTCCCCATACCAACCAAATCCATATTTGCTGTAACAGACTGATAGCTCATTAAGTAGCTGTGGTAATATAGTACAACTGAACATTTATAACCGTTCATAATCTTGTTACCCAAACTAGTGAATGTTACTTTGTAAAAGTTCAGGCATTTTCTAAGCACAGTCATTTGTGAGCTGTGCCAGTAACTCCGAATACAGCAGCATCTTCTGCTCGACCCAAGTAAAAAAAAAAAAACAGGAGCGTTTTGGATGCTGCACAAAGTGCATTTTTTAAATAGTTTTTGCTGTATTTTTCTGCTATCAACCCTTAATTCCCCTCTGTATCTTGTAGTCATCAGGTTAACAGAGGGATTTAGTGTAATTGAGACTAATCTGAGCCTTGAAAAGTGAAGTGTTTAGGGGCTGGCGAGTATCATATTCGCTATGCCGGCTTCGGTGTGCAGCACTCACAGGCACTTTGTCTCTCACACAGGTACCACACACTGGAACATCCTACTATAAGGCAAGGAAGAAAAGAGGAATTTTGACTACATGGATTACAGATTATACATACTGCCATTTTAAAAGGGGTCTATTTTAAATAGGAAATACTGATTTTAGCTTTTTTTTAATTCACCCTTACAAAGGTTCTTGGGTTTCTTTAGAGAAATGATGGACATTACCCACTAGAAGTGTATACGTCGGAATCCCCCACAAAAGATTTTACCATATAATGAACGGGATATAAAACCTGCATATGCAAATTTGAGTACTTTTTCTTTTTTTTAAAGTGTCATGTAAGCCAAAAATGATTGTCCTTGCTTGTTTCCAATTTCTGAATGCTATTGAAAAGGTTCAGAATCTTAATTCAACTCCTGGATTCAGCATGACCTTAGCATAGATAAAATATATGAGCACTTGAGTTTAGACTGGTCTTGGGCCTTATGCAAAAGTACACTAAGCAACCAAAAAAGGTTGGGGACCCCTGATGTAGAGAGTTATATTCCGAGACAAATTGCATTTGGTTTTCATTTTTTATTATTTGTGTTTTATTCAGCAGCTCTCCAGTTTGCGATTTCAGCTATCTGGTTACTAGGGTCCAAATTAGTGCTTCACTAAAGAAATTTAGACTACACTGAAAGGCTCTCCGGTCCCGTTTTCGTCTAGGGTCCAAGTTACCCAAGCAACCATGCATTGATTTAAATAAGAGACTGTGATATGAATAGGAGAATGCCTGAATAGAAATATGAGAAATAAAAAGTAGCAATAACAATACATGTGTAGCCTTCCAGAACATTTGTTTTTTTTTAGATGGGGTCAATGACCCACATTTGAAAACTTTAAAGAGTTAGAAGAAGATGGCAAATAATTAAAAAAAACAATAAATAACAAATAACAAAGACCAGTTGAAAAATTGCTTAGAATTAGTCATTCTAGAACATACTAAAAGTTAACTTTAACGTGAACCACCCCTTTCGCAAATTTCCCTGATTTTACATTTTCCTAGATTTTACAGCTTTTTTTTCCTGTTTCTCTGAAAAACATAAAATATGGATTCTACTGTACCATTACATAAGTGTGCCATGCTCGTTTTTTTTAGTTACTGAACTTGCCGTACTTGTGGGTCCTGTGCTACATTTCAATCTATTCAAGTATCGGAGGGCCACAATATAGCTGGATTCTATTACCTACATTTCATACATATAAAAGGTGGCTTACTGCTCTGCCAATTGATCAGTGGTCTTGATAACCCTAATCTGGGCAGTTCTAAGGCTGAAAATGAATAAATAATTAAAATTTTGGTCACAGACGACCAGACACAGCAGCCATAAAATGCAGCACTCTCCAGGATACCATTTAAAATCTAGTTTTAATACATAAGGTGCATTTGAAATGTAGACTCACCACATAACACACATTAAAATTCCCAGATTACCCATACCATAAAATGGTCTATAAAGGGGGCTCCCAAAGCATATATATTACCAGTCGTATGTCCAGCACCGAAGCTGCTTGTTGGTGTGTTAAAAAAGTGCACTTTTTATTAATATTATTGCTTGGCTTGCCCAAAAAATATGAATGTCTTTAGATTCAAAATTACAGTTGTATCCAATCCTATACCACAACAAACCAAATATAATCCAAATGTGAAATTTATACTGTCGGTCATAATCGTAGTGCCTCCCTGGTGGGAGTTGTAGATCCACACAGATCAGTCAAAAGGCAATGCTAATTGGACCAACTAAAATATTTTGTTCCGTGTATTTCCAACAAGTGGAATGAACCTCAATTCGGGAACAAAAACTAGATTTTAAATGGTATCGTCTGTGACCAAAATTTGAATTGTGATCTACTTTACATTTTGCTCTAAATATAGATTTCTCTTAAGTCTTAGATAAAATACAATTATTTGATGACATTCTCACAGGTTATAAAACACAGCCAACATAAAGATGCTGTTATATAAAGTAGCCGCATTGTTTTTTACAACCCAGCTCATTAAAAAAAGCAACACCCCAGTATTTTAAATGTGATGAAAGATTAAGCATGATTTCATATTTTTCCTAATAACAGGGACTGGCAAGCTGTTATTGTAAACAAGGATTTGTTTTCATATTTGCCTTAAGTGTTAGAATCATGAATACAGCAGTGAAAAGCATCCCAAGACTTTGGTTTTGGCAGTTAAATTCTGATAATTAGGAATAGATAGAGAAGAGAAGGGACGGCAAGTACAGGCTCTTACAAATATGGCTTGGGATAACTTATCCTGAAACCCATTATCCAGAAAGCTCCAAATTACAGGAAGGCCATCTGCCATAGTGTCCATTATAAGCAAATATTTCTATTTTTGACCATTTATTTCCTTTTTCTCTGTAATAATAAAAGAGTATCTTGTACTTGTATCTCGTACTTGATTGTAACCAAGCTGCACAGGCTACAAAGCAGTCCTACTGGGTTTATTTCATGTTTAAATTATTTTTATCAAACTTAAAGGAGAAGCAAAGGATCTATTTACTTGGGGTGCCAAAATTTAGGCAGCCCCAAGTGATTGTATATATACATACCTGAAACCCCAGGCTGGTGCTCCTATGAGCAGAAAACTGCAGCAGTCCGGGTGTTCTTACAGAGAGTACCACGGAGTGATTGGCTTCCTTCTTCTTTTCCTCTCGGAAAAGCTGAACTTTAACGAAGAAGTTGGCCATATCATTCTACTGTGCATGCTTCTGCCATGGGAAATTTAAAGAAGGAAGCCGATCAATCCAGGGTGCTTGCTGGAAGAACACCCAGACTGTTGCAGTTTCCCGATAGGAGCCCCAGCCCAGGGAGTAAGTATATATAATCACTTGGTGGTGCCTATCTTTTGGCACGCCAAATTAAATAGGACTTTCCTTCTCCTTTAAGGCATGGTTCTCCAAATTACAGAAATTTTCATACCTAGAAAATCATGTAAACATTAAATAAACCAAATAGGCTGGTTTTGCTTCCAGTAAGGATTAATTATCTCTTTTTCATTATTACAGAGAAAAAGCTAATCATTTTTAAACATTTGCATTATTTGGATAAAATTGAGTCTATGGGAGACAGCCTTTCGGAAATTCGAAAATGAAGGCGTTGGGTCAAATGCACCCCTGAAATATCTGCAGTTTTTCTGTGACGGTCAGAAATAGCTGCATCATAATGCAACATTGTTCCAGTGAGAGTATTTTATACAACAATGGCATCCAATTGAAATGTAGTTTTTACATTCGACAGACACTCACGACACATTGATTGTCTCTTGCATTGAAAAAGAACGGGGTTTGATATATATGGGTCTGGAAATTGCTGAAGCACAGCCAGCTATTTTACTGCGGGAGTATTAGACCATCCCAAATACCTAATCATGATCAAGTAATATTAAAATGGTTTATAGGCAAGGAATACTGGAAGCTGAACTAAATTGTTGACATTTATCAGATTTCTACTTAATCTAGAGACCAACAAGCAACATAATAAATCTACATTTAACAATTGGGTTTGCAGAAGTTAATCACAGTCATATTTTATTTATCGTTGGCCATTCACAGTTTCTTGTTCTCCACTATTTTTGAGATCCAAAAGACCGAAAATACAGTCTACCTTGGCTGATGAAATCTAAATGCCATGGAAAACAATTAGAAGCAAAGAGTCAAAATGTTGGTGTGCGGATAATTGTGCTTTTTTTTTTTTAATTCCTTCAAGAACAGGAAAAATCCCAGTGACTCCTCCAGTTGTTAGAAAATTAAAGGAAAGCAGCGATTCAGGAAAATGAATGTGCTTATTTTCTGCAAAGGAATGCAATTGTGATGAACCCATTTAAGAATTTGTTTGTTTGTAAAGTCAGAATCGCTTAACTTCGCAACTTTAATTGTGATCATCACAAAGAAGATCAAGATTACACAAGATCATTATGAGATTTTTGATAACTGTTCCCTCCAGCATCTTTTCAGAAGAATGTCCTAAGGTTCTATTCATGATCTAAGAATGTCAAAATTAGTACACGGAGTACTATAGCAGCTGTTTTTGCCCCCTGATTTCGAAAACCATTTATACAACATGTGGAAATCAGTCCACAAAAAATTCCCATGGACTTCACATCTTAAAAAGTATGAGAGGTGCTGGCATTTAAGGGTTAAGACAACAAGATTCTTGCGCCTGTAGTGTTTATATGGAACGTCTCAAGAAAAAAAATAAACTGATGCCAGATTCAGAGCTTGTGGTCGCTTTTATCTTCTATCAGATATGGATTCTTCAAGACATCTTCTACCCAGGAAGAAAAAAAAAATCAATATTCTTTGAGCTGCAGAGTAAATGAAATTTTCCTTGGAGATGAGAGTAAGAAATGTGAGGGCTGTGTTTATCTGAGCACTCGTCTTTCTCGGAAGGCAGACAGAATGTGAATGAGGAATAGTGTATTTAACAGCTAAACTAGCTTCTTGTGAGGAGTAAGGTACCAAGCTTGTAATCAAAGAATGGGGTGATCCAGCACCCAGATTATCAGCTCTTCCACAAGGGTATGAGTGACCCATAAGATCTGTAGGGTTAGCATTATCACTAACAGCTCTATAGAAGCACAGGGAGAAGATCTTCATTAAATGACCTCCCACTTAGAAATCAAAAACAATGGGAATCCAGAATAGGCAATTTCACAGTTTGATCAGTGCAGTTGGCACTGAGCTCATAAGATTTTTGAGGTCCTCTGATTTTAAGGTGGGTGATTGTGTTTTTATGGTGGACTGTGAAGGAAGCTGCTCCCCCCCCCACCATTGTCTTTTGAAAGGACCTTCCAAGGTATCACTATGCCCCCCCTTTCTTGAAGGATATTTATGAAAAGTCTTGCAAGGGGGGTTGAATTTGCTAAATGAATACATTATCCTCCATTTTTGTTTCTCTGATTTCTGGACTAGATTTTGTACTGGTTATTCACAGCATAACCAATACTGGAGAACTGCATAACAGTATATGTGATTTAACTAGATACAGTTTCACATCAATATTTGCTTTCTAAACAAAGGTCTGTTGGTCCCATTAAAGAATCATGTACGGAGGGTGGTTGTCAGTGGAACAAACTGTAATTGGAGGAAAGTTCTTAGTAGTGTGCCCAGAACTCTGTTTTGGGTGCACTTTTATTTCATTTATTCATTAATGTAAGCCATGCATTAGTGTTTGACGATGACATAAAATATGCAGGATGAATAATTCCATCTAAGATTACACATCTGTGCAGGGAGATTTGGACAAACTGGCAATCTCTGTGGATTAGGGGCAAGTAAAATCAATGTTGTTTTTAAAATATCTAGGTTGGGGCGTGATCTGCAGAACTTCAGGAAGGGCCGACTACTTGAGCCAGATGTTGATTGGACAGGTTTGATTTTTATGTTGCATCCGGAACCACATCATCTCATTGATGACGGTCCACACCCCAACAGCCCCTATTCTGATTGATTTAATCTGCACTTGGTCTGAACCATCGGGGTAAACTGCCCACATATAAGGAAAAAGATCTGCTCGTTTGGTGAACTTGCCAAACCATAATGTAGGGCCACCTTAAAGGGATGGTTCACCTTTAAGAAAACTTTTAGTATGTTATAGAATGGCCAATTCTAAGTAATGCTTCAATTGGTCTTCATTTAATTATTATGGGTTTTTTTTTTACAGTTTTGCCTATTTCTTCTGATTCTTTCCAGCTTTCTAATGGGGGTCACTGATCCCATCTAAAGAAACAAATGCTCTGTAAGGCTACAAATGTATTGCTATTCTTTATTACTCATCTTTCTATTAAGACCCTCTCCTATTCATATTCCGGTCTCTTATTCAAATCAATGCATGGTTGCTAGGGTAATTTGGACCTTAGCAACCAGAATGCTGTAAATGCAAACTGGAGAGCTGCTGAATGAAATTCTAAATAACTCAAAAACAGATAATTAAAAATAAAAACCATTAAATTATGAGTAGCGCATTCAGCTCATATGCTTGTATATGTATATTATATATTTTTTAGATTCCTTAAAATCAGCATTTAACATTTAATGCTCTTAATGGTAAAATACCAATAAACAGAATCCTTAAAAAATCAGTCTTTGGATAATGTGAAGCATTAATCTTTGGCTACTTCTTTATTAGCAATCAATAGGCTCCTAATATCCTCTCTGTACTGATAAAGGGAGCGTGAGCTGCTATAGGTGGAAGAATTTACTGCATAACTAACCTTACGAAAGGTTACATCTAAGCACAGCTCTCGTTCTTCCGATGACTTCGATATATCATTCTGGCTGTCCCATGTTCAGTATTACAAGGACAAAGGTCAGGCCATCTTGGTGACCGTTTAATGAGGCAATAAGCAAGCTGCCAGTGTGTTGTTTAGTGTGAGCAGTCCTGTGATATTGATTGGAAGAAGCAGGCTGACAATGTTGTGCTGTGAATAAGAGTTGCTACTGTATAGGATAACCCTGAATCCCTGCAGTTGCATACCATGGGAAGCACAGGACCATGGGTGTCCAGAGAACTTTAATTGTACCCATATTGTACCCATATTGTACCCATATTTTGGTTTCCACACAAACCTAACAACAGCTTTTGTATAAATATATAAATAATAAAAAAAAAAAAAATAAGTATATATAAACTAGTAACTATATAGTGTATAGTAGAGTCCTGCATGGGGTCGGGTACCCGTGGGTTATCCGCAACAACTGTCGGTACCCTGTGGGTTGAAGGTAGGAGTTTCAGGATCGGGTATGGATGCAGGTCGGTGGTTCTCCAGTTTTGCAGGTGGCGGATCGGGTCGTGGATCTTCTCAAAAGCAAACTTTAGTCTTTTTTTCTGATTATGTCTACTTCCGCCCACTTCCGATAATGTAACTTCCGGTTACAACCACAGCACTTCCTGATTCTTGATGGTCAGCAGGTCGCGGATTGGGTCGCAGATAAGGTGCTTGCAGGTTGGGTAGCGGGTCCAAGTGGGTCAGAATGCGGGTTGCGGGTCCGGGTTGTGGATACGGGTCGGGTCCCAAAAAATGGACCCGCGCAGGACTCTAGTGGATAGCATTTTGTTAGTTACACAAACTCTTTGTTTGCCAGGACAGCACTTGGTCTTTTCTACGTTCTTAGCACAATTACTAGCCAGTGGTTTGTAGAATGTTATTCCCTCTAGAGTTCTAGTTACAGCTGGATGCATACAGTGAAGCCTCCATTGTACCCATACATTTCCTGAAACCCTTGGATAATTGGCTGTTTAATGACAACTGACAATGACTCCACAAAAGCTTGATATCGTTGTCTAGCAGTATGCCTGGCATTTATTTAAGATACCCAGCTCTTCCTCTACCACTTTAATGAATTCAATGTGCCTCAAAGCCTGCCCTAAACTAGCCCACATTAAAGGAGAACTAAAGCTTAACTAAAGAAGTAGCTAGAAATGTTGTACATGATGTTTTGTGCTTGTGTACCAGCCCAAGGCAACCACAGCAGCAGTAAAGATCTGTGTCTCCCCAGTAGATGCCCCAGTAGCTCCCCATCTTCTTTTCTGCTGATTCACTGATTCACATGCTCTGTGCTGCTGTCACTTACTGAGCTTAGGGACCCACTCACAATATACAGTACACATAGAATAGAAATATAGTCACAATATAAGGCTGATTAGTCATTAATACAGATAATTACTACATGGCAGCACAGAAACCAGTGCAATTAGCATTAGAATTTAATAATCAGCAAACCTGTAGCATCAGCTTATATTACAGCCAGGGAAGCTAATTTTCTGCTGCTGCTGGATAATTAGTGACAACCCCTACCTAAGCTTAGCTTCTCAACAGCTACTCAGAGCCCACTGAGCATGAGTGTCACAGACACTTTCCAAGATGGTGACCCCCTGTGACAAGTTTGAAGTTGTGGATCATTGCTGCTACCCACAAGCTGAAACTTATGGCTACTGCAATAAGTGCAGTATATAAAATATGGCATTTTAGCCATATTCATTTTTAGGGTTTGGTTCTCCTTTAATATAATTTTTTTTTACGGACATCAGTAGGACATTAGTGATGTGCAGTTTGATAGAAGTTGCCCTGAGCCCGACACTAACCCACCATCTCCCAAATAACCCAGTCCTGAACATTGACATTACTTATGTACCCGTGCCTGCACTAGAGTGGGCAGGGGACATGCATGAGTATCTAAATAAGTGACAGATGAGTGATATAGCAGGAATTGGTGCATGCTGGTATCATGGGCAACATGGGGCTGTGGACAGTTTGGCCACCACCAGCCCATGGAAAGACTGTTTTGCGATGGCCAAAACCTGTCCATCCTGCAGGTTTTGGATCAGCCCTCGCAAAACTCAAGTACCTGGTTCTGTGAATTCACTGTGTGCTGAACAACAAGGTTGAAGTAGATTATGAGGCACATTGTGAATTATATTTTTCCCTCACTTGGCTACTTTTTCATCTCACTGGGGTATAAAAATTTCCTGGGTTAAACTATGATGATACTAGAGGACAGGCTGAATTGGCCCTGAAATATTTGAGCCACATGTGAATGTAACTGCACCTTGAATAAATACTGGGACTGCCCAACTTTTTTGCAACAGGTACAGACACTTTTTCTTTTGGACACTCTATTGGGAAGAGGCAAGGGAGGTGCCTGAATATCTTAAATTTGTTGTATATACATTTTAACTGTAGTCAGTTTAACTCCCAAAATAAGTGAGAAGGAATAAGTGCAAATACCCCCCAGTTCACCTTCCTATGAATTATACAAAAATAAGCTCTTTCTTTCTGGTAGCCATATATATACCTATATACTTCACCTGTATACAAACACTCTCTTGTTGGTCAACTCATTCACAACTAAAAGGTTATCTTGCCATGAAGGCCAAAGTTCATAGTTCACAACCTTCCGTCCTCTAATCCAGAAATAAAAGCCCCGGCTTTCTCGATGAAAGATCCCAGCAGCAAAAATGGCAGAAAATAGCTGATTTTTCAACATTTCGTTGACAGGTTCGAGAAGGGAGAGCGGTATCAGGTTTCCCACCGCTGAACGGGACTCTGTCAGGGTTTTGAATTAACCTGTTATCTAGCTCTGTGGAAAAAGTGACAACAGTGATCATTCTTCTGATTGTTAAGTGGTCCCATTTCAGCCATGTAAATTTAGCAAGGCAATATTTTTATAATGATTTATGACAGCTTTAACACAAGAAATGGACTGCAAAAAAAAAAATCTAATTCATTTAATTGGTTCACATTTTGAATCCATTAATGCTCTTATAAGGATATACTGCAGTTGTCCAAACTGGAGGACCTCCAAAGGATTTTTGCTCCACGTGCCAATGCCATACAGGCTCCATAGACTTATTTCTATTACACCGGGGCTCATTCACTGAAGGGTCAAATTGAAAATTGATTGAATTGAATATATTCACAAAAAATTTAAATTCCCCACACCACTGGCAATTTAATAAAAACAGGGTATGAGTTTCAGCAAATGCAAAAAGGAAA
>CM044445.1:12134010-12146818 GCA_024363595.1 Xenopus borealis
TCAGGACCAATGACCCATCCTAGTTTTCTACAAGACAGTCACATGTTGTTTGATCTATTTAATGTTATACTCCACTGTAGTTTTACTGTTCAATATAAAATTTTTTGTACCTGTGTCCTAAACTTGAAGGCTTACGACCTAAAAATGTGGCTTCAAAATACTGAAACCTCTACTTACTTCCATCTCGCATTTGGCACCAAAATTCTGGGGGGGCTGTTCTATCCAATGGGCATGTCAGTCGAAATAACGGTGTTTACTTTCAGCTTCCATTCAAGTAAATTAAAATTACAGTATCAATGGCAAATACTACTGCTTATAGATGGCCATCACAAGAAAATACATAAAGATAATTACCTGTAGCTGTTTACCAACTACAATGATATAGGACCGTGTGACTATTGACGTGGTTATGGCCCATGGAGCTCATTATTGCTTTAAAATGCAGATTTATGTGATTGAAGACAAATTATCTGTGTGTGTCATAACCTAGTGACTACCATGCACATTCCTGGAGTTTTGTGTTGGCACTCCTTACATTCAAAACATTGCCAAAAGAAAATGCTCCATATGCAACAAGCCTAAGGTGCTGCCTTTATGATGAAATAAAAAAGAAAACCCTCTTCCGATCCCCAGCACTAGTATGAAACCTGTTTTTAGGGGGAAGAACGTTCTCTTTGAACTACTGCCAATCTTGAGATTTACTTTCCGCTTGTAAAAACCAGGGCTCTGTCACTGCTAGTCCAATGTTTCTGGGGATTCCTGGCAGCTCATATATCCATAATATATGAACATTACACCTTGCTGGTGATATTGGGACTCCCCTCATCATCACGGTCGACAATACAACAGCACAACCAAACTTGGGGTTGGGAATGGGTGATAGTTCATTATTCCCCACAGGGAGTATTCTTTGCAAGGTTCAAGCTCAACACACAATACCCCAACAACATGTAACAAACAGGTGTTGTCCTGGACAACAGTGTTTGGGATTGCAAGGTCATTTTCTTTGCAATAACGCCTGCATGAAATAGAACAGAGATTTCTGCCTGAATTTGTTCCAATATACATGAATCATATTTTCAGTGATTTAACTTTTTTCAGTTATTTGTAAATGTAATAAATGCAGTATCACTTGTAAATCTGGCCCTGCACAGCATGCTTAAAAGAAAAGGAAAAGGATTTTACACTTGGGGGTGCTAAATGTTAGGGACCCCCAAGTGACTACTTTTACCTACCTGATACCTCGGACCGGTGCTCCTATCAGCCAAAAGCCGCACCAGTCTGGGGTTCTTCTAGCAAGCACCACGGAGAGATCAACTTCCTGCTTCCTCTGGTCTTCTCAGGGCTTTGCATGCACAGTAGAGCCAAACTTTAACGAAAAAGTCGGCTATTGTGCTCTACTGCACATGCGATTTCCCCAAGAAATTTGAAATCAAAGCAGGAGGAAGTTGATCTCTCCGTGGTGCTCGGTAAAAGAACCCCGGACCGGTTTTTGGCTAATAGGAGCACCGGCCCGGGGTATCATGTAGGTAAAAGTAGTGCCTTTGGCACCTAAGGGTAGGGACAGACAGGGAGAAGGAAATTCGGGGAGATTGTCGCCTGCTAAAAACGCCAGGTGACAAAATCTCCCCGAATCTCCCTGTCTGCCCCTACCCTAAAAGTGTTAAATCCCTTTCCTTCTCCTTTAAAAGCAAACATTGCTCCTGGACAAACTTTGTGCCTTATATGGGGGTACAAGTTTCCCATGTGCCATTATTCTCATATTCAAACAAACCCCCTGGTTGCTACAGTAACTGGGACTAGCCGCCAGACTGCAGATTTAATTCCAAACTGGATCTCTATGAATTATTAAAAAATGTGGAAAAATTCTAAACGGAATTTAAATATAATGAAGACCAGCTGTTGGGACCCAGCTTGGGAGAGTGAGATTTGAGGATGAATGATTATTTGGTGCCCATGACAGCGCTGATCTTTGACCCGGGAAGTCTCAAAACCTCCACTATTGGCATGTCATGTAAAGTTTGCAGGGTGCACAAAGCACACAAGGTGCCTTCCATCTCTACTCGATTCCGATTCAGCTAAGCAGGAATGGATTTGTATCTTTACATTTGTGCACAAGGAATAAAAGCTTCTTGGAAAAAGTGATTGTTAGTGCTCATGTCACTGCAGAAGAATGTCTTGGCAGACGTCTCTTTTAGATAATACTATTTTGTAAGAACCAACTAGAAAACATGCGGTAGGAAAGATGGGGGGAAAAAAATCACAGGAGATCTGGGGGTTGCTCCGTAGAACGTCCCTTCCTTATCCCTTCAACAGCAAGGTTCTGATGGCCAACATTTAAATTCAGCTTTGTTATTGGATTTTTGCCACTTAGGCAATGAAGCGGTTAATGCCATAAACACATCACTGCCACTCTTACAGGAGGAAAATGTGTAGATCTGCAATATTTGGCTGCGTAACCCCGTAAAGACACCCTATAAATTATAAGGTTTTCCTGAAACCCTATTAGTCCGTGTTCCTATAACCACATCTATCTTTCAGATCTTCTTCCCCACACATGGTTCCTAATCCTCCCTGTATTCCCTGGGCCCGGAGAGATTTGATCCTGTAATTTATGGACTGACTGGTGATTTACAGCAACAGCCCCTAAACCATTTAGGTACTGCTAACATTTCTATTAGGACCAGCTAACCTCAGCCCCAGAAGGAGGGATAAGGGATGTGGTTTCCTGAGATGCTTTAACCCCCAAGAGTTTGGATATGTCAAGTCAGACTAATACCCGTCCATGCTCTGTACACACAGCAGTAGCTGAATGTATATCATACAGTCACACACAGCTGAGCGTCTCTATTGCTCTCAGACAATAGGGCTCATTTACAAATATAAAAGTGTTATGAGCAAAGCAGGGGCATAACTACAAAGCGCCAGGCCCCCATGCAGAAAGCCATTCTTAGGGTCTAGGCAAACACATAGGGGAAAATGTGTACTAATGTGTGAACATTCGCCAGTGACTGCTTCACAATCGGCGCAAAACTTTGACAGGCGAAAATTTTGTCTGAAATGTGAAGTTTGGTCCAGGACGAATGGGATCCATTATCCGGAAACCCGTTATCCAGAAAGCTCTGAATTATGGAAAGGCTACCTCCCATAGACTCCACTATAATCAAATAATCCAATTTTTTATAAAAGGATTTCCTTTTTCTCTGTAATAATAAATCAGTAGCGTGTACTTGATCCCAACGTATATATAATTAATCCTTATTGGAAGCCGAACCAGCTTATTGGGTTTATTTTATGTTTACATGACTTTCTGGTAGACTTAAGGTATGGAGATCCAATTCAGCTATCCTGAAAACCCCAGATCCTGAGCATTCTGGATAACAGGTCCCATACCTGTACTAACTTTTTTTAAGGTTGCTAGGATACATTGGACCCTAGCAACCAGGCAGCTCTCCAGTTGGGAATTTCAGCAGCTTTTTAACAAAAAATAAAATCATTCATATATATCACAGAATATTCTAAAATGAAGGCCAACTGCAAATGATCTCAGAATCTCACGGTCTACATCACACTGCATTTAATTTAAAGGTGAATTACATCTTTCGTTACAATAGCAGGTATTCAAATGCTGCATTGTATGGCCTCCCACCATCCAGACAACTAGGAGGCACGTGGCTGCTATTCAACTCATTTACTGCTGTGGATACTAATTGTCATACGGCCCCTAACTGCTGGGCAGGGAAACAATCATACTTATGAACAACAGGGGGAGCCCCCGCCTTACTTCCCAGCCTTTCAGAACTCCAGCAGCTTTGTTTCCCTGTAGAGCAGTCAGAGACTGTGAAGAGATTTGTATTGGATTTTATTTTTTCCTTTATGTCCCCTTTACTGTTTGTAACTGCAGCTGCAGGGACAAAGATCATGGAGCCAGATTTAAACACATAAACTGGGATTCTGTTTGGAGGATTATTTTGCTGCAGCCACTGGTTCTGCAGAGTTGTAGAAAGTTTGTATTAAACAATACAAAAACTATAAAATCCACATTAGATTACATGACAACACAGGACCCAGTGCAGTCTGTATATTCTGATTATTAATCAGTCTTGCTGTATCGGCTTCTGGCAGATATTATTTTTTGATCATTTATGATGATCCCTAAGCAGCCCAGATCACACTGAGCATGTGCACAGTCTTGGTCTTGCAAAGATGTATAACAAAGTTATACGCGGCAATCTTCAACAGCTTCCGTAAGCTGACTGGGAGTTCAGAAATTTCCGTCCATTTCGTAGCACGTGCAGTTGCTTCAAACCGGCAAATTGCTCCAACTGCGCATGCGTCAATACGCCGGTCTCCCAGACAGCTTACTGAAGATCCAGAAGATGGCTGCTTGAAACTCCACTGCCACTTTAGTATAAAGTATGGGGCATTTCCCCAGGGGCAATTAGGATGGGGGGAAGAGAGGGGGCGTCTACGTGGGATGGGGTGGAACAGGTTTTTTTTTTATTACAGGGTTGAACTCTGCTATAAAACTATGAAACATTAAATAAACCCAATAGGCTAGTTTTGTGTCCAATAAAGATTAATTACATCTTAGTTGGGATCAAGTACAAGCAAAGAAAAAAAGAAAAAGGAAATCATTTTTAAAAATCTGTATTATTTGGTTAAAATGCAGTCTATAGGAGATGGCCTTTCGGTTATTCGGAGCTTTCTAGTTAATGGGTTTTTGGATAAGGATCCCATACCTGTAAGAGTATTAAAATGTAACAATGACAATAAAGTTGTAGCCTTACAAAGAATCTGTTTTTTCTAGATGCGGTCAGTGAACCCCAATTGAAAGCTGGAACAAGTCAGAAGAAAAAGGCAAATCATTTAAAAACTAATGAAAATAAACAAGACCAATTGAAAAGTTGCTTACAATTGGCCATTCTATAACATACTAAACATCAGCTTAAAAATGAACCACCTATTGAAGTAATTACAAGTCATTTAAAGACGCAGGGCGGCCAGGGCCCCAGAAACGCCTCTGCTCACACCCATCAGTATGCATGCAAAATGCTGGGAATGTTCCGTACCCACAACATAGGTTACACATTATTTAAGGACAGTAAATGACATACAAACCCTGCTTTAATACACCGTTCAGTGTCTTTTGAAGTTAATTTTAATGTTAATCTTTTATAAGCAAAATTAGATGACACTGGCTGTAATAAAGTACAAACAAAACAGAGCCACGTGAGATACATTTCCACCCTCTTCAGTGAAAACAAGGCAGCCTCCTATTAAAGGCCACAAATCCACATATCGGTCTCCATGAAAAAATACAGGTATGTGATGCGTTATCCAGAAACCTATTATCCAGAAAGCTCCGAATTACAGAAAGGCTGTAGACTCCATTATAATCATACAATCCAAATTTTTTAAAATGATTTCCTTTTTCGCTGTAATAATAAAAGAGTACCTTGTACTTGATCTAAAACCAGCCTATTGGGGTTATTTAATGCTTAATAAACGTATAGCAGAAGAAACTATGGAAAGGCCTTTTATCCATAAAAGCCCAGGTTTCCTTTTCCTCTGTAATAATAACAGTACCTTGTACTTGATCCAAACTAAGATATAATTAGCAAAACCAGTCTATTTGGTATATTTAATGTTTACATGATTTTCTAGTAGACTTAAAGGAGAACCAAACCTGTAAAGGGAAACCCCCCTCCCCTGTGTAGACCTACAGGTTTCTTTAAGGTGTGAAGATCCAAATTATGGAAAGACCCGTTATCCGGAAAAACCCCAGGTCTCAAGCATTCTGTAAAATAGGTCCTATACCTGTATTCATCCAGAATTCCACTAAACTGCAGTCTTTACAAATGTCAGAATTCCAGTCCCTCCCGTGAATTCAATAGATACCGTAATTGAAGTATAAACATAGTAACACAGCTACTTAGTAGATTTGTTTTACATGGTGTTTAACTCACGCCCACTCTAATTACGTAGGCTATTATCTTTAATAACTGTGCCCGTTATTATATCGTGCTGACGGTTTAATGATACGTCCTTTAGTTTGCCTTTGATCTGCCCTTCTTGTTGTGGCTATTAACAGTCACGGGGGAAACTCTTTAATTCAGCCATTTGTTTTTTATATCCATGCAGAAAAGGACGAGTATGTGGTTCTAAATAGGATCAAAATAACATGCTGTTGCTCCTTTACTAGTCATACATAACCGTGCAAGTCACTAAATACTTGTTATATTTATTTACTTGTTTAATTAAGAGGATTTCAGTTTTGCTTCACTGTAAAGCACTGCAGAATATGTTGCCACTAAATAAAAAACTATAATTGTTTTACCCCTCATACAGATATGCACTATATCATCCAAACCCTCAGGTCCAAAGTTTTCTGCATATAGCTTGTGACTAGGGTTGCCACCTTTTCTGGCCTTCCTATAAAAAGTACCTTTTTTTCCCTATTATTAACACTGGGAACAACCATCATTTTTACCGGCCTACTTGTGACACACGGACAGATTCGGGTAGATTTAGTCGCATGAAGCCAGTGACTTCTGCACTGAAATCCATTTCTTAAAAGGGCAAACAGATTTTTTTTATATTTCATTTCATTTTGACTCTGATAAACTTCAATCACTCTTTACTGCTGTACTGCAAGTTGGAGTGATATCACCCTCTCCCTTTTCCCCCTCAGCAGCCTAACAACAGAACAATGGGAAGGTAACCAGATAGCAGCTCCCTAACACAAGATAACAGCTGCCTGGTAGATCTAAGAACAGCACTCAATAGTAAAAACCCATGTCCCGTTGCATTCCATTCAGTTACTTTGAGAAGGAAAAACCAACAGCCTGCCAGAAAGCAGTTCCCTCCTAAAGTCACATGACCAGGGCATTCCCAGATTGATATCTAGTCGAAAGTCAGATCAGGTGGGCTTAAAAATACAGTTGGATGGAGGACCACATTGAATTGTTGACAGGTTCATTGATACGACCGGTCGTATTCTTCTTATTGTGATCCGATCATTAGACCCGCCTAGGGACCACAATCAGATCAGCCCAATATCACTCACCTCAAGATGAGCATGTTAGAGAGAGATACGCTCATTTGGTATCTCCCTATGTATGGCGGCTTTAACCAGCACCTGCTGGTTAACGGTGGAAATTTTTTTGCTATAATAGATGCCCCTTAACAGCAGACACTCCAGTAAGATTACTGTAGAAATCTCTCTCCAGTGCTGGGTCCCAACTAGATTTTTTTCCCTGTATCCCAAGTGCCAGTCCAACCTTGCTTATCTAACATCATGGAAGGGAGGGGGTCAAGTAAAATCCCCACAGCTAATGACCCTCTTTCTCAGCTCTTGCTAAAAAGTAGACAAAAAAAAACACAAAAAAAAACCACTCTAGCTCACCGTGCTTCCCTTGTTAAAGGTCCAGGTGCTCAGTCAGAACTTTTTTGTTAGCGATAAAGTTTAAATTTCTTTTTTTGAACCAAAATTGTTACTATTAACCCCCCTCCACCCAGCTATTCCTGCCTGGCACTCTGGGCTGAGGCTAGGGCTGCAAAAGTTTAGGGGCAGCATGCTGCCCAGCCCCATTTAAGGGGGGCCATACACTGAGAGATCCGCTCGTTTGGCGACGAGGTGGGCGATATCGGGCTGATCCAATCGCGGGGCCTAGGGCCCAACGATCGGATCACAATGCAGGGCATACGGGCGGTCGGCCGCGATCCGAAGGGATTTTTAATCCTGCCCGATCGACATCTGCCCGACTTTAGTTGGCAGTTTTTATTGGCCCGTGTATGGCCACATCTAGGAGCACTGGGGACGTATTAGATCTTACAATTAGGGTAACTTCATTAGGTTATACATCTCAAAAGTACTGCATATTCAGTGGCAAGGTCCTAGAACTAGGCAGAAGCAATTTTGGGTATCTGAAAAATAACTGAAAATAATTAGATCAGATTAAAGAGCTTCTATGAAGAAGAGAGCGATATGCAATTGGTTATCATTTTTTATTATATGTGGGTTTTGCGTTATTTATATTTTTGTTTAGCAGCTCTCCAGTATGAAATTTCAGCAATCTGGTTGCTAGGGTACAAATTACCTTAGCAATTATGCATGAGAACCATAACAATACATTTGTAGCCTTACAGTGCATGTGTTTTTAGATGGGTTCAGGGAAAAGGGTGGGAAAAGAAAAAGTGTGAACATTATTTCACTTCCTCCCCACCCCTAATTGACCTATGCAAATTAGGATTTGGTTCGGCCAGACACAAGGATTCGGCCAAATCCTGGCCGAATCCTATTAAAGGGGGTTGTTCTTCTCTGACTTAACTTTTAGTATGATATAGAGAGTGATTTTCTGAGACAATTTGCTATTGTTTTTCTTTTTTTTTTTAATGATTATTTGTGGTTTTTGAGTTGTTTATTCAGCAGCTCTCCAGTTTGCAATTTCAGTAATCTGGTTGCTAGGGTACAAATTACATTCGCAACCATGCATGAGAACAATTACAATACATTTGTAGCTTTAGGCTGGGGACAGACAGGGAGATTCGGGGAGATTCTGTCGCCTGGCGTTTTTAGCAGGCGACAATCTCCCCGAATTTCCTTCTCCCTGTCTGCCGCTAGTATAAGTGACTAAGCGCCAGCGCCTGTGCACACGCTGCGCGGCGATTTCCGGAATCGCCCGAAGATACTTCGTGAGGAAACTTCGAGCGATTCCGGAAATCGCCGCCAGGTGACAGAATCTCCCCGAATATCCTTGTCTGTCCCTACCCTTACAGTGCATTTGTTTTTAGCACACATCCAACTGGTACCTACTTGATAAGAATAGGTTATATGGCTGGAGAGAAAAAAAAAATCTATATTTTATATTGATCCCAGCTTCAGGGACAGTTGGAGAGAAGGTTCTGAATTCTTTATTCCTGATGCAGCGTAAGATTTCTTAATCTTGAAGAACCTGTAAACTCAGTAGCCTGTTCTCGTCCCAGACACACAGCCAACTAATTGCTGAATTTGTTAATAAACCATAAAAATCTATTAAAGTGTAGCAGGTTTGTAGCTCCCATTGGGACAGCACAGCTGCCACTTACTGACAGAGATGGGGAGCTAGTAACAATCAGTTAACTATATATTTATGGCATGTAGAAAATTAACCAGTCTCAGAATGGGCTAGCAATCAATTCTACCATCTTCTGCAGTCGGTACATTTGGCAGAATTGAGCCATTAATTAACAAGTCAACAACATTAAATGACCAAGACACATGGGTAGAGAAGAAAAACTATTGGCTGATCCAGATATCAGTAGGCGGAGTTTACAATGCACACTATAAGAATTTTTTGGGGGGGTTAAGAATGACATGGGCAAAGCTTGCCTAGATTTCAGCATCCAATTAGCTTTTAGCTTTACTGGCTTTGTGCAGTTACAATAAACATCTATGGTTGCTATTGTTTAGAATATAATGAGAACTCTGCCCAATTCAACTCCCCCAGCTCACCTCCCATGTGTTTTAAAGGGGATGTAAAGGCAAAAAAAAAAACATCCAATTTTTTAAATTAATGAACAAGAAATCTATATCCAATATACTTTAATTAAAACATTTCTACTGTTTTTATAATAAACCTGACTGTATACAGTGAAATTCACCCTTCATTTTACTTGCCCTTACAGCTGCTGATAGGAAACTTCAGATGGTCCCTAACTGCTCTACAAGGAAAAGATCATGAGCCCCCCCCCCACCTTACTTCCCAGAACTTGAGCAGATTTGTTTGTTTCCCTGTACATATTCACAGAAAAAAATAACATATTTGAGCATGGCATCCTTACGCCCTTGGTACTCTTGATTCCCACTGTGTATAAGAATTAACGCATGAAAGGTGCTTCTTTAAACACAATGCACCCGTTACGAATGGAGTCCCAAACCCAGAACAAACCCCAAGTTCCCAGCCTTAGCTGGACCACCAGGTACCATCACAGGATCTTGCTGAGAATGCACTGCAAGAATCTGCAGGCACCCAAATGTGGACATATGGGGTGCCCATAAGTGTTCAACAAGGTCCTAACAAGTGGGGCATCCCCAAGGTGGGAGCCCTGTAACCAATGCCATTAAAGGAAGCAAAGACATTAGGCCTCTACACAACACCCCTGACTTCATCAACCAGACTCTCCATACCTAAAATCACAACAAAGCTGTGCAGAGAGAAAGTGTGGGGAGGGCTGTCATGTTTGGTTATGTTAAATTTACCCAGTAAATAAAAGAAAACAAAGAAAGGAGAACTCCAGCAGACTCTCTACAAACCTTTTATTCCAGGTTGTGGTTACACAACATGTTTCGGGTAGATACCCTTTATCAAGTGTTGCATTTAGTTCCTGATCACCAGACAGAATCGTGTACCAGTACTCAATCTGGCTCTTACTCCCAGTAAGCCTCTAGTCAGTAACCACTAAAAGAACAAAAAATGATACAACCACACAGGGGAGTTACCAACCCTATTGCATAGTTCTGGGTTCAGGTTTGGGAAAGCATGGCTGCCATTGTGGGGAATCTTATTGCAGCAGTTATGGACAGGGGGCCCATTATTTCTCTTTTAAACGAAGAGCTAAAATCATACCTCCCAACTGTCCCTTTTTCGGAGGGACAGTCCATCTTTTGAAAACTCAACCCACTGTCCCTCATTTGTACTGGAAAGTACCTCTTTTCTCTGCACTGAAAACCAAGAAAAAGAAACAAGTTTTCTACCTTAATTGGCTTTTGGCAGAGAGCCCAGAAGAGCTACCAGGTGCAAATAAGATACTTTGTATCAATTTTGAGATAAGAAAATAAGTAATTGTAACAGATAAGGAGAAATATTTTCAAACTTTCATAACCTGCCTGATTTTGTAAAATGAACACAATAATTAGGTGGGTGTGGCTACAAAAATGGGCGTGGTTAAAACAATTTGCCACACTTCGTGCAAAAACTTTTTTTGTCCCTCTTTTTACTTCCAAAATGTTGAGAGGCATGGCTAAAATGACTTTCCTTCTCCTTTAAGGCTCAGACCAGACGGGAGATTCATTGCCTGGTGACTAATCGCCAGTCAACTAATCTCCCCGAACTGCTTCCCCTGCCTTCCAGCGGCTTAAATGAATAATCGCCTGCGCCTATTCACACGCAGAGCTGCGCTTTCCCGAAATCACTCGACATTGCCTAAGGAGGCAACTTCGAGCGACTTTGGAAAAGCCAGCGCTGCATGTGAATAGGCACAGGGATTATTCATTAAGCAGCTGGAAGGCAGGGGGAAGCGGCTCGGGGAGATTTGTCACCCCAAAGAAGAGGCGATTAGTCGCCAGGCGACAAATCTCCCCGAATATTCCCGTCTGGCCTTACCCTAAGCACAGTACTCCATTTCACATAGAAGCAGTGAGCCGAAAAACCCTGCAACCTGCTCCAACTGCTGTTTTACATCACTAGTCCGATGTGAAAGCAAGTACCGTCTTATTAAACTAGCCCCGATTTCGTGGCATTAGCCCCTAAACGGATTGCTCCGGATCTTCACATCCAATTAAACAAAACTATTTTAAGAAAACAACTATTTAAGAAATCAAAGGAGCCCCAAAACAGATGGCTTGAAATAAAACATGTCAATTGCCTTTACACCATGTCACTTCCAATTGGCCACGTGACTTCCCTGTGGGACCGACACTTAAGTGCGAGTCCCCTGACAGACACGGCCCCTGTTATTGCTACAAAACAATGTTTAATCAATATACTGATGCGCGGTTAATAAAACAGATCAATATGACTAGATGATCCTATCGAAGGAGGCAATTAAAACGTCATTAAAGAAAGCAAAGTACAATTACACCACTGTGATGTGCCTGACCTCTAAATTAGCTTTTTAATTATTCAATGGCTTTTCAGATTATGCGCTGACCTCACTTGACCTTGCATTGAGCCGGGGGGACTTTAAGTGATGGAAAATCCTGTTAACTGATTTGCTGCGAGAGGGACCGGCGGTCAGGCAGACGGACTGAGCTTCAGCGCAGGGGGCCACCGATATGTATATTTCCTAAGCAATTAAATATTTTACTGTCATTAGGAGGTTACTCAATGCTTTGTAGGAGTGAACCTTTCACCCTCAAAACATCTCACGGTAATGAGATCATTTTGCTTCTATGTGAGCTTGCTATTTTAACCCATCAGCCACATTATTGTTATTAGATCGCTTTGCCCTGTGTGGACTGACCCTTTAATTCATGAAACCTGTCACTGTCCCTTGTACATACAGCTCCTGTGTGGGAAAAAAAAACTGCAAATTATGGACCCGGAATAATAAAATCTTAAAATAATTTTACCATGGCGCTTTATCTTTATTTTCTGTTTTATTTAATGTTTACATTGCTATTCACAACAATCGCCTGCGCAATTACCAGCTGTGTTTACTGAAGTGTATTCGCTGTGTTTTATAGTGCTGCCAACAGTACAGCAAGTTGCACATTTTAAAGGAGAAGTAAAACCAATATTTTAAGCACATGGCCCCATATCATCGTTCTGCAAGAGTGTGCCTATTGATGCTGTGGAACAATGGAAGTTTCTAGCATCATTAACTGCAGTAGATCTGCAACAAAAGAATTCCACTAATGATGTTTTACAGGCCGCAAGTGATGCAATTGGCACTTTTCAAGTGTGTTAACTGCAACTTGTATTTGATATGCAAACACAACTGAATTCAGTTTGATACCCTGATCACAATTCTATTGCGGATAACTCCCTGCCTAGGCACAACAGCACTGGAATGCTAGGTTAAAAATAAACATGCCAATTTGTTT
>CM044445.1:12154724-12169706 GCA_024363595.1 Xenopus borealis
AGGGTTGAATTCTCCTTTAATGAAATTAGTGAATGAAGCTGCCATAAAAGACAAACAGCGTTTATACTCATTTATTTTTACTGACCTATTTACTTGAATTGGGGTGAAGCAAGGGCAATATTTAGGCTTGTCACAGCTCATTATAGGAATACAATTACATCAGTCCATTCCTTCTTTTATGGAACTGTATTCTGTTATTTGTCAGGATGTTTCCAGATAAACCAGCTGCGGTAAAACAGGAATCAAATGTGCTATCTTATATGTGTGATTGACTCAAGTCTCATGCTGCTGTACAGATCGTAGGATTACAATAACCTCAAAGGGGATGTCAAAATTTTGGATTTAAGCTAGGCAGACTTGCGCCGATATTGTCATCAGATATTCGTGCCGAGCAAACCTTCTGGACAGATATTATTATGTCATGGATGCTGGTAATTTCTAAGGATATTTAAACATTTCACTTGTACCCCTTTTGTTTTTGTATGACAATTCCTTTATGTGTAAGGCCAGCAATAGTAAGATTGTTACAATTAATGATGTCCTAAATAAAGATATGACCGTTGTCTTTGAATAAATGGACTTGATTGGCCCACCGGGATACCAGGAAAATTCCCAGTAGGCCTCTTGCTTCTAACAATTTTTCATGGTCATTCTCTATTTCTTTATGGGAACAAAGTGGAAGAATATGGGAACAATGGAAGAATAGATTAAAGTATGTAGAGAAAAGGGACTAGGAGAATAAATAGGTTGAATGAGGAGTGGAGGAATAATAGTTTGGAAAGTGGGCCCTCAGCCTACTGTTTTCTGGTGGGCCCTCAGCCTACTGTTTTCTGGTGGGCCCCTGGCATCCCAGTCCAACACTGATGGCCTGTCTGACAATATGTTCTTCAAATGATTACACTCATATTATACAGGTATGGGATCAGTTATCTGGAAACCCGTTATCCAGAAAACTCAGAATTACAGAAAGGCCATCTCCCATAGATAGGGTTGCCACCTTTCCCTGTGGCTGAAGCCGGACAGGGGGGCGGCCCCGTGACATCAGTGGGCGGACCCGTGATGTCAGTGGGTGGGTCCGTGACGTCACAGGGCAGAGCTATGCCACAGAGATCGCCGATTGGCAGATCGCGGCATCAATCAAGCTAATCCCGCCCAGTTTTCCTTATTTGGAAAACCGGGCAGGAAGCATTGACCCGGGCAGCCCTTCAAAATACCGGGCTGTCCGGGTCAAAACCGGACAGGTGGCAACCCTACCCATAGACCCGATTTTAACCAATAAATGCAAATTTTTAAATATGATTTTCTTTTTCTCTGTAATAATGAAACAGTAGCTTGTACTTGACCCAAACTTAGATATAATTAATCCTTAATGGAGACAAAACAAAAGCCTATTGGGTTTATTCATGCTTTACATGATTTTCTAGTAGACTTAAAGGAGAAGGAAAGGCTGGGAGAACTTGGGGTTGCCAAATGTTAGGCACCCCCAAGTGTTTGTATCAACTTACCTGTAACCCCGGGCTGGTGCTCCAATCGGCAGAGAACTGCACAGGCCTGGGGTTATACCAGTGAGCACCACAAAGCGTTTTACTTCCGTCTTCCTTCTTCGTGCATGCGCAGTAGAGCGAACTTTAACTTCAAAGTCAGCTATTTCGTTCTACTGAACATGCGATTTCAACGGGAAATTTGAAGAATGAGGAAGGCACTACATTAGTTCCTATATTATTCATGTTTTAACTTTCCTTTTCATTTTTATGAATGTTTATGTATAACGAAGATGATGTACAATCAGGTCCGATAGATAAAAGTCAAATAAGATATATGGGGTAATGACATAAAAAAAAAAAGATTACTGTAATATACCAGCCCTTATAATGAATAGTTTACAAATAAACTGTATACTGACGCAAAGTAGCAACTTTCAGGATCCTAAGCAGCTTTAGAAGACTGTAAAATGATAGTCTTGTTGGTATTCGCTCTGACTGCTGACTAGACAAAAGACTTTGTCTCTCCTGGATGCCTCAGAAATTTATTAAAGATTACCCCAGAAATTACTGTTACCCAAGCAGCCAATTAAAGAGTCACACTGCATGCCCTCCATGAAAGGACAGATTCTTTCTGCTCTGAAACGAAAATAAAAAAGGCAGATAAAATTATGACTTGAAAGAGATCATTGAGACGTGAACAGGCTGGTTAGTGGGTTCATGGGTTACTAGTGAGAAGAGCTGAACTCATAGATCATAGCTCCTTTAAAAATTGCAGCTTAATGGTTCCACTCCAGGTGCTTTGATTCATAAACATTACTTTTTAAACTTAGAAATAAGCACATTATATGGATACATTCTTAACTGCCCTTGTCTTTCGATTCTAATGCTCAGTCCACAAAAATATTGATCCATAGGCTACATAGAGCCTGATTCACTTACAAGCACGGCTCATTATCCAGAAAGCTCCAAATTATGGAACGGTTGTCCCCCATACACTTGATTTAATCCAAGTTTTTAAAAATGATCTCCTTTTTCTCTGTAATAATAAAACAGTTCCTTGTACTTGATCCCAACTAAGATATAATTGATCCTTATTGAAGCAAAACCAGCCTATTGGGTTTATTTAATGTTGAAAGGATTTTCCAGTAAATGTACAGTATGAAGATCCAATTACAGAAAAATGACTTATCCGGAAAACCCCAGGTCCTGAGCATTCTGGAGAACAGGTCCCATACCTGTCCTTTAATCTACAATTCACCTAATTCACTTGAAAAAAGGGACCAGCTCACGAAACATGTTGTGATAAGCACCAATAAAATGTGAATTGCAGACTCACGAAACATGTTGTGATAAGTACCAATAAAATGTGAATTGCAGACTAAAGTACTGCCATTGTCTGCCTCGTTTCTAAATTTAGTTCTGGAAGTTTTTTGCCCACTTTGAGAAACAACCTTTAGTGACAGCCCCCTTTAATTCGTCCAGCCATAGTTCAGACACCATAAGAAACAGTGAATGTGTTTATTCAATGTAGCCTACATGCTAAGCTTCTAGGAATATCTAGAAGAACAAATAGGGCTCCTCAACCCTTATCCTAACCTGTTTCTCCAAGTTCCAGCTGACTGCAGCTCCTGCAGACTTTCCCCAGGTGGGACAGCCCTACAGTTCGGTATCCGCAGCCCTAGAATTTGACATCCAAGAATAAATCATACTCAAAAGTTAATACAGAGAAGCAACAAGTTGGTGCACTGTAAATAGTAACCTGAGGGTTGAGCAGAGAATGTCAATGAATACAGCAAGGATCCCCAAGCTTTTGAACCCGCATCATTCAGAAGTCAAAGGAGTTGGGAAGCAACACTAATATGAAAAATGTTCTTGGGGTGCCAAATATGTGCTGTGATTGGCCATTTCGTAGCCTCTACGTGGACTGGCAGCATACAGGGACTCTATTTTGCACCTTTTTTTTTTATACAACCAAAACTTGCCTCCAAGTCTGGAATTCAAAAATAAGCTCCTACTTTGAGGCCACTGAGAGCAACATCCCAGGGGTTGGAGAGCAACATGTTGCCCATGAGCTACTGGTTGGGAATCACTGGAATACAGTATTTATTTTATAAAACTGTATCTGACACCATTATTCTTTATTTATTATTAGAGGGCACAGCGTGCCACTGATCCAAGATTCAACACCGAACTAATATACTGTGAGATACCCATTCAAACACACACGCAGTACTATCTTATAAAGCCAGGCACCATCCTGACAAGCAGATACAAAGTGACAATCCAAGTCAAGCACTGACGCACACAGCGGTATATTTTCATACATGCCAACAATAAAAGTCAGACTTAATAATAATACACTGCAGAATACTATACCATGCACAGTAATGGAGACAGATATAATCATCTGGCTAGCTGGCCGGCCCCTCAGGCTAGCGCTGGGTTTCCTCTTATCTTACCCTATTCTCCACATTACCAGCATCTGTATGGGCTTCTAGGATATTGCAAGGCGTTTCCATGGTAACACATCACTTTGTTAAAATGAAAGCACTGAAAATATCACAATTTGTTTTTTAACCTCTTCCAACCGATCCCTGTGGAAGCTAAAACAGCTAGTAGATGTATTTTTCCTTATCCTTTTGACTATACCAAGGATTATCACGTTTACATTAGGTGTATATTATAGTCAGTGTTATCAAGCGGCACAGATGCATCCACACAATGTTCAAATGATAGGTCACCAAGGACTGGACTGAGAATCAAAATAGGCCCTGGCATTTCAGGTACACAGAGGCCCAATCAGCCCACATAGAGGCCCAAACAGCCCCCACCAGCCCACTAAATACTGACTTTCTATGGCACCTTATAGCAGCCCATCTGGCATTTGCCCTAACCCACAGATTGCCAGTCCGGGCCTGTAGGTCACCCACCCAAATTGCTACAAATCACCAACATATGCCCAAGCCCTCAACCAACCCCCCCCCCCCAGGGAACAAGCGCTTTGTTTTCTTAGAAGTTTTACCTCTTTTATTAACAATTTATATTATTTTATATGAAAGAAATCCCACACAGAAAGTGCATGCTTTGACGTAGGTAAAAGTAGGCATGTACCAAATCCAAAAAGTTCTGCTGAATATTTGGATTGGATTCAGTTGAATATTTAATCGTCTACCAAAGAGTCGTCTGTCTCCTGAACTGAATCATAATGTGCACATTTAATTAAAAAACATTTTTTTTTTTTTAAATACCAAATCATTTGTGAAGTCTTTTGGTTGGACTGAGCAAATCCTATGCAAAGTGGGGCTGGCCGAATCCCAAAACAGACTCCTGGATTCAGAGTAACCCTAGTGAAAAACCAGAGGAAGTGATTACATGTTTGCAGACCAGTATAACTGCTGGCTGCTATGAGTTATTGGACCAGAACTAATGTTTTAACAATATATTAAATAGCATCTTTATTCTAAGCCCCATGTTAATTGCACTTGCTGTTAGGAACAGCAGCCATATCACAGTAAAGACAGAGTAAAGACAAGAGTATAGCAGTGTCCAGCTTCCTCCCTGGGTCAGTACCAACCTAGTACATGTCTTGACTCATCTAGGACTATCTAGATCTGTAGGTCTACTCAGTGTAAATAGATCCATAGACAAACAGGCAGTACAAAATGTAAAATGATTAAAGGAGAAGTAAGGTATCATCTATAGGGTGTGTTAAATGTTAATCGCTCACAATATGTTGGCGCAATAGAAATACATGTTAATAGGCACCCCCATTGACTATAATAGCTTACCTAAGACCCAGGGCCAGTGTTTCTATTGGCTGAAAAATGTGTCAGGAGGAACGTCAGATGGGACCCCAGACCAACAGTGGTTTGTAGAGAGCAAAGCAGCCTTTTTGCTTCTTTGTTTCGTTTTTCACTCTACTGTCTATGCACACCCCTTAGTGGAGGACCCAGAAATAAGATGATGGCAGCATGGTTTACCTACAGAAGTAGCAGTAATAAGAGCAACACCCGGGTCTCATGTAAGCAATTATAATCACTGGAGGGTAGGGTTGATTATACTATTCCTTCACCTTTAAATGAAAAATAGGTAAATCGTTGATGGAAGCTGAGTGTAGTTCTTTTCCCTTCTCATTTTCAGATAAGGAAAACACCACAATTTTCCTGAGGGCTAAAATTCCACAGGCAGAACATCTCTTCTGGGGACCTGATGAGTTGTTTGAGACATCAGGAATTGAGTTACTGACAGAATTATCACTGACGACAGTGCAGCACAAGGCCTGGCATTATCAGGGAGGATAATAAATGGATATACGAGAAGAGAGATCAGAAGCAGTCAGAGAGGCTCCAATAAATATTCACCGTGGCCCAGACAGATAGCACAAGCTGTAAAGCCAGACAGAGAGGTATAGCATCCCCCTCTTGGGTGATTTTTATGCCCAAACTAGTGTTAATTGTAATTCAGAATACGGCTTATAGATGATAGAAAGAAGTCCTAGTAATATAGAATAAGGAACAAAAATGACTTAAAAATTACCAGGGCTTGTCTGGGTTATGTACACCTGTACTGCCCATAATGTTGTAAAATAGAGGTGGCTCCTTTATCTAGCCCTCAGTATATCTTTTTATGGGTTCTGCTAGACAGGACGGTTTGTTTTCCATGCTTATTATCCTCCGGTGTGTGTGTGTGTGGGGGGGCAACAAAACGCACAAAGTTACCTTCCTATTGTTGTTAAAGGAGAAGGAATGTCATTTGTCACTTGGGGGTGGTAGCTGTTAGGCACCCCCAAGCAGGCCGTACTGGCAATCTGTGGGTCAGAGGAGCTGCTGTAAAATGCCATAGAAATTAACTAATATGTGGGCTGGTGGGCCTCTGTGTACTTGGAATGCCAGGGCCTAATTGGACTCCCAGTCCAGTTCTGCCCCCAAGTGATTCTATTTACTTACCTGACACCCAGGTCTGGTACCTATTTTGAAGAGTGAAGAAGAGGATCGGTTTGTGGTGCTCACTTTCTGCTGATAGGAGCACAAGCCTGGTGTATCAGGTAAGTATATACAATCACTTGGGGGTGCCTAACATTCGGCACAATAGTGCTCACTGCACTAAAGATGCAACCCCCCCTAGACCCACTCCGACTCTGAAAGATGAAAGCGCGGATCGGAAGGGCGCAACACCGGCGCTGGAGGAGCTAAAGCATGGGCAATAATGTACTGTCTTGTAGGAAATTAGATATCTGTGCTGTGTAGTAACAGAATGTGTGATGGACTTTTCCTGGTTTGCTTTCAGACTGCTAGACCAGTGTCTCAGTAGACTGCAAAGAATGTAATAACAGATTAGTGTTACATCACAACATCAAATAAGGGTCCTTTCAAAAATGTCTGGCATCTGACTCCTGTTTTAAAGAAGACAGCTTGCTCTTTTGATGGCGCACATGGCACTGATAATCACATATTGAAATATTCTCTGAGCTGTGCCGAGTCACAAGAACATTTATCGCCAGCACTGGAGGATTTTAAGTATTGTTAGTTACCTAAATAGTGGTGCTATTTTAATATCAAAGTATCAAATCTACAATATAATGTGAGTTTGATTCTTCAATCTAAAAGCCCGGGGTGCTATTGCTGTTAAGATGGTGGGTGAGGGCTGTTTTTTAAGGAGTGGTTTCAGTGATGTCACACCTGGCGCGTTTCGCTGAGGTCAGCTTCTTCAGAGGTCTCTCCTTGTCATATTCTAGTCCCTTATTCAAATCAATGCTAGGTTAAGCTGGACCCTAGTAACCAGATAGATTAAATAGCAATCAGGAGAGCTGTTGGATAAAAAGCTAAAAAGCTCACTAGCCACAAATAATAAAAAAAGAAAAGCAATTGCAAATTGTCTATATAACTCTCTACATCATACTAAAAGTTAACTCAAAGGTGACCAACCCCTTTAAGGGTTAAGGTAATACATTATTTTGGAATAAGTAACAAATACAGTGATCTGGTTCAAAGAACCAGTGTCCAAGAAAACCTGAGTAGAAGTAGGACCAACAATCCAGTCTCTGAGGTGTCTGGGGTGGATTCAAAGATTTGTCGAATCTGATCATCTATTGCTATAAAGCATCTCTGAGCAGCAACTGGTGGCTGGGCAAGATCTAAGAGCTGATTAGTAAAGACTGGCATTGACAGGTAGGAAGATACTAGGACAGTAGCTACTTGAGGGACAACACAACACTGAAAACCTTGACATTGTCTCATTGGGGGACTTTATCGGTGGACCTTGCATATAATACACATTTACTCCCTTGTTTGTGCATAATACAGATGTACACCCCTGCTCCCTGTCATGTGCTATATGTGTATTATACATACAAACCCCTGCTCTGTGTATACTGGAGATGTTCCCTACTATTTCCTAAACTGATTTATCTGCATGATACCTGATTTTATTGGAGATACGCTGTACCAGGGTCGGACTGGGCATACAAGACACTGTCAAAAAACCTGGTGGGCCCCGGCTCTTTTAGGCCCTGTCAGCTCCTGAACTGCCACTTACCACTCTGACCCCTGTTGTGACACTTAGGAAAAGGTGCATGGGGGGGGAGGTTTGTGGTTGGGATGAGGATGCAGAGGGGATTTTGTGGATGGGGTGCCCAGAGGATGGTGTGGGGTGCCCCTGAGGCTGCAGGCACCAGGTTCCAAACCTTCAGAGCCCCAAGCTCATGTGCAAATGCCTGGGCACCTGTGCATGCGCAAGACACCGCATATTTATTTTTGGGGGGCAGCCTATCAGGCAAACTGGTCTGGGCCATAACGGCCAGGGCCACCGCCAGTCCATTCCGACCCTGCCCCCCAGTCCGAATCTGCACTGTACAATCAAATAAAATATGCATTCACCCTGTTCTGTGAATAATACAGGCACAATCCATGCTCTATATATAATAGTTATTCCATGCACTGTGTATAATACCATTCCTTGATAAACCTAATGCAGAGTCATTCCATGCACATATACAGTATTCTCTGCTCAGTATATAATGCAGGTATTTCCCCCTATTCTGTGCTTAATAGAGATACATGTCCTACTCTTTGTATAATATGGATACATCCCCTGATCTGCACTGTGTATCATGCACATACATTCCCTGCACTGTGCGCAATACAGATACACACATTGTTCCATGAATGTCAGATCACAGCAAGCCATCTTTCATATTCCAGTCCTGCATCTGATCTGAATTAGAGATCATCTCTGGTGAACTCCCCAAGCTATGACCCTATAATGTTTCCAACCTCTCTCCTAATCCTAATAGGGTTCACATTTGTCTGCATTATGTCTGTGAGCTAATACTGCAGTTATCCTGAAAAACTAACCCATCCAGTGCCGAAATATAGACCCAATTCAGTAGCTACAGGTTTAACAAGGGGAAAAAAGTATGTTTAAGGGGATTGTTCACCTTTGAGATACCTGTTGGTATGATGTAGAGAGTGATATTCTGAGACAATGTGAAATTGGTTTTAATTTTTTATCATTAGTGTTTTTTTTAGTTATTTAGCTTTTTTTATTCAGTATCCCTTCAATTAAAATCTTAAGCAATCTGGTAACAAGGGTCCAAATTCCCCTAGCAACCATGAATTGATTTGAATAAGAGACTGGGATATGAATAGGAGAGGCCTGAACAGAAGGACCAGTCATTAAAAGTAACAATAACAATACATTTGTAGCCTTACAAAAAACATTTGTTTTTTTTAGAAGGGAATCAGCAATGCCCATTTGAAAGCTGCAAAGAGACAGAAGAAAAAGGCAAATAACTATAAAAAATAAATAATGAAAAACAATTGAAAAGTTTAAGAATTGGCCGTTCTATAACATAATAAAAGCTATCATAAAGGTGAACCACTCCTTTAATTCATTCAGAGAAACAATAAGACAGCAGTTATACTGAGGAGTTAGTGATCCCACTTACATGACAGCCACCATTCTTCTCCTTCCAAAATATTTCTGCCATACACCCCTTATATATCTTATATTTTTTTTAAAATTAAATTTTTGTTCTCTATTTTGCGTCAGCTCAAAGACATTTAGCAAAACGATAAGAAAACTTGATTTTTTTTTTCAAGATTTATTGTACCCCAGGGCTGCAAAAAGCCTGAATTTGAAAATCTGCCATCTCAGATATGTCAAGGTCCTGTACACGTCAATTTGATGAAATCTCGAATTGAAGTTATCGTGATCTGCCCTTGGTTTACCCCCAAAAAAAAATCAGATTCGGGGGGAAAAAATCCAGAAAAATTTTAGCGATTCGGGGTTTCACATGATTTTATTGAGTTTTTCCATGATCCGATTAAACTGGGTTAATTTAGTCATAAATAAGGACAAATCGAGTGTGGGAGTTTGCCCGTGGTTTTTTTTTTTTTTTTTTTAAACAAAATTCGGATTTTAGAACCAGAGTTATTTTACTCTGTAACTCTAACCAATGGCAACCAATCAGCAATTAGCTCTGTTGGCTAACGTCAGCAAATTTCTGATTGGTTGTTATGGTTTACTACTCCAGAATAAACCAGCTTTGTGAAATCCCACCACTTTTTCTGATCCTGGAAATATATCTAGAATGCCCAATATAAAGCTGAACTGGACTGCTTCTTTTTCTTTTTTAAAGGAGAAGAAAATGTTAAAACTAAGTAGGCCTTATCAGAAAGGTCCATCTAAATACACCAGTAAACCCTCAAAGTAATGCTGCTCTGAGTCATCTCTCAAAAGAAACACATCATTTCTTTCCTTCTATTGTGTATTAATGGGCTTCTGTATCAGACTTCCTGCCTTCACATCACATCGAGTGATCCATTTTGCGGCGTTCGATTTCTCCTCCCTGCCTTCCTTATAGGAGATAGCCAGGGAGGATCGAGTGCCACACAATGGATCGTCTCCCTGTCGCCTTTTCAGAAAAGGAGCTCAAGTGGAGTTTTGATAAGTTATTTCTTAATAAAGACTTAGCGATTTCAAACTTTAACACGTCTCTGTGGTTTTTTTTTTTGTAGTTTACAATTTAAAAAATAAAAAAATTTTTTTTATGTGACTGATCATTTAAACCTCCTTGCGTAAGCATGCTCAGTTTGCTCCCCCCCACCTCTGCTGTAATCTGAGCCCAGTGAGCAGGGAGAAATTCAGGCAGGAAGTGATGTCATACCAAGCTAATACTGCAGCTGCTATCCTAAACAAACAGATAGCTTCTTTACTCAGGTATGGTAAAATATTCTACAGAATAAATATAGCATTCTAGCTTGCACCATAGCAGCTTATTGGCAATAAAATACCTCCATAGCTTTCCTTCTCCTTTAACATACTAACATGTGGCTGTCCTTAAAAGTGGGGGTCGTAGTTCAGCAAACAGCTGGGTGTTGATGGCTGCAAATGGCTGCTTTATATGCT
The DNA here is from genome assembly GCA_024363595.1 of Xenopus borealis. Taxonomy (NCBI): domain Eukaryota; kingdom Metazoa; phylum Chordata; class Amphibia; order Anura; family Pipidae; genus Xenopus; species Xenopus borealis. The sequence goes on from CM044445.1 coordinate 12,165,617, forward strand.
AACACATTTTGGTTAGGTGTACAATATTACTTGGACTGTGAAAATGATATCACAACTGCATAACAGGGTTTTTATCATACAGCTGTGACTCTCCAACAAAAAAACTGTAACATTATTATTCAGAGGACAGTATATCAGTAAGTGTATTTATGCCTTAGAATACAGTGCGATATTATTATGAGGTCATTCCTGGGCTAGACATTATTCCATAAAAATGGGCTATCCAGCATATTCCGTGTAGTAGTGTATTGATCATTTGATACAACACGTGAACACAGGCCAGAACGTATAAAAATGATTTCATACAGAAACGTCTATGGAGACCTTGAGTAGACAGGTGGGGGTTTATAATATTATGGAAAAAAAAACTGGTAACTCTGAAGCCGGTCTATGAGCTTCTAGTTGGATTGATCAGCATTTATCATAAGCATTTAGTAGGACCTGATTTTAGGGAAAAAAGGGCACAGTATGTGACTTGCATTGATGTCAGGGGAAAAGATGCTTTTTTTTGCATCAGAATATAACTCAAGAGTTTTCTATACCTTGAATGAACTCAGACGAACTCACAACTCGAATGGTTTTCTTTATAAAAAAAAAACTGAAACGGGAAAAACTTGAATCAGCATCAGTTTGGGGTAAAAAACCTGAAAACCTGAAAATGAATCGAGTTTTCAGCAGGAAAAAAATAAACTGCTTGAATTGATCAAGTCTTTCAGGTAAAATCCTCCAGAAAAAAACTCAGGCTGTTTACATCTTTAAATGGTTCAAGGGACCACTGCCATTGACTCCTAAATGATCTCAATGGGTTTTACATGTTGTATTTTCGGAATTTGAGCTATTTCCAGGGTCGGGGTATAAAAAATCTCGAAAAAATTCAAGTTTTTTTTTTATTTAGCTGAAAATTGGTCTTTGACCCAAAAAAAAGCTCGAAACCATGATTTTTCATGAAAATCACAACTCGAACCTTATTTAAAAAGCCCCTAAAAGTAATCCCCGCCCACCAGTTCTGTTTGGGGGTCAAATACCGAGTACAAATCTTAATTTGTATATTTGTGAGTATCCTGTTCTAAAATAGCAAAATGTATTCTTGGAACAGCTCAATTTTTGATTAAAAAAAAAAAACATTGAGTTTCTATTAAAAGAGGTAGTTCACCTTTAAATATGTTACAGAATGACCTATTCATACTAATTGGCCTTCATGTTTTATAATAATTCTGTATTTGTCTTCCTGTTCTGCCTTTTTTGCAGCTTTTAGAAAGCGGTCACTGATTCCAGGCAGCCAAAACGCTCTCTGAGGCTTTTTGTTATGGTCACTTTTTTATTGAGGCCATTCCCTATTCATCTTTAAGAATATCATTCATTGCACCAGTAAACTGGACCCTTACAACCAGCTAGAGGCTAAAATTCCAAACAGGAGAGCTGCTGAAAAAGTAATTAAATAAAAAAAACACACAAAAATGAAGACCAATGACACATGACACATTGTCTCAGAATATCACTGTCATACCAAAAGTTAATTTGGTAAATAATTTTTAATGTATTTGGTGCTTCCCAAACAGAAACACAATCTAGCATTGGCAAAACCTTGTGGAATGTCCCTTTAAAATATGCCTGGCCTATACACTACAGGTATGGGATATGATATCCAGAATGCCTGGGGCCTGAAGATTTCTGGATAACGGATCTTTCCGTAATTTGGATCCTAATCCTTATTATTGCAGAGAAAAAGGAAATCAGTTGATTGATGCAGTCCCATGATCCGACCATCTCCTCCATTGTGATCCGATCGTTGGACCCTAGGGCCCAACGACCGCTCAGCCCGATATCACCCAGCTCAAGGTGGGCATATCAGGGAAAGATCCGCTTGTATGGCAACATCGCCAAAAGAGCGTATCTCTCAGTGTATGGCCAATTTTAGGGTTAGACCACACCAGGCAATTCTGGGAGATTAGTTGCCTGGCGACTAATCACCTCTTCTTTAGGGCGACTAATCCCTGAATCTCTTACCCCTGTCTTGCACTGGCTAAAACGAAAAAACGAAAAGTCGCCTGCAGTAATTCACATGAGGCGGTTCGCTTTCCGAAATCTGTTGCCAAAACTTCTTAAAGCGCACCGCCGAGTGTGAATTAAATAAATATATAGGAAGGCCTGTATTTTTTCCCAGAAAAGGTGGCAACCCTAGTTACACAGCACTAACAAATAATAGATTTATAAAATAACAGAATTTGCGTTGGTAAATAAAGTAACAGGTACAATTTCAAAGAACAGCTTTCTAAATCTACATAAGGAGTGACGGTATGCTGTATTTAGTTAGCTCTTCTGGCATTTCAGAAGTTTTAACACTTGTAAGTATGTGCCCTTTATAATGTAATCAGGGCTAGAGGGTTAGGGTCAGGCATGTCTAGACTTGGTGAAATTCCTTCTACATGGTCCCCTGTAGAGCAACTACTCAAAAAGAATAAAAGGGGGAGGAAAGCAAATGCCACCTATGGGCAAGATCTAAAACTCCAGCTGTGTGATCGGTTTCTAGCCTTAAGGCTAAACATGAGAAATCCCACAATATTCTCACTTGGAAAGGTCTGTATCTAGTTTACCATGCCTGAGATAGTTGGTGTCATTTTTTTTGTTTTTTTCTGAAGGCCTTAAATGATTCACAGATTTTAGATCACCCGAGAATCCATTTAGACCAGTGGTTCTCAACCTTCCTAATGCTGCGACCCTTTAATACAGTTCCTCGTTTAGTGGTGACCCCCAACCATAAAATATTAAAAAATTTTCGTTGCCAGCCCAGAGCGGAATGTTAGGAAAGTACAGGAGACAGCGTGGCTGCATAAAAGTTTGTTTTCCTTGCGTATTGCAGCAAAAAAATTTGGCCACATCCCAATTACCATGTTAATTTTACAAATTTTAAATGGGCAGGGAGAGCTATATGGCAATACCTACTAAGGGGATATAGAAAGTTGTAGTGCAACTGGCTTCCCCACTAGGGTTACTGAACTACAACTCCCAGCAAAAACACCCGGATAGCTACAACCTTGCCCCAGGGCTAGTGGGGAGAGAGATGAACCTGTTCCTGGCACCCATTAAGGGACCCATGTGAAAGGGTCGTTCGACCCCCAAAGGGGTCCCGACCCCCAGGTTGAGAACCACTGATTTAGACATTTTGAACCAGTGATGGGATCACAACGGAGGAGGTATGGGCAGTCGTATCGCAGGACCGTATCAGCTAACAGATGTGGCTGCTGTCCAACGGGACTTTTAGTCCCATCTGATCGAATCTGGCCGACTTTCGGGCAGATATCGATCAGGTAAGCCCGTCAGAGGGCCCCACGCATGGGCTGATAAGCTGCCGACTCAGTCTGTAGCCCTGCCTTAGTGGAATATTAGGGAAAGATCCGCTCGTTTGGGAAATGTCAGCATGGCCACCTTAACTGAAAAATGCATGCCTTTAGCAAGACAAAAAGTGAAAAAAAAACTAAAAGTGTCAGCAGTAATCACCTTATCTAACTTCACTGCAGGCTTACTGCCAAAGGGCAGCCTCCAATGAGTCTAAGCTGACTAAACCAGCCTGTCTGGCTTTCTAACTGTTCAGGTCCATCTAGGCACCTATAAAATGCTGAGCTCTCCTGTGCATGAACTGCCCGCCTATAAGTATAAATACCGGTTACAGTAGCACAGGCACACATACGTAATACATATGCATAAAACACACACACAGATGCTAAATCATGCCCTTATTCTACGTAAATGTAGGTGTGGGAGCTGTTATCCAGAATGCTTGGGACATGGGTTTTTCCAGATAACCAATCTTTCCATAATTTGGATGTTCATACTTTGAGTCTACTAGAAAATGACGTAAACATTAAATAAACCCAATAGGCTGGTTTTGCTTCCAATAACCATTAATAATATCTTAGTTGGGATCATGTACAAGGTACTGTTTCATTATCACAGAGAACATGGAAATAATTTTTTAAAATTTAGATTATTTGGATTAAACAGAGCCTATGTAAAATGGCCTTTCTGTAATTCAGAGCTTTCTGGATAACAGGTTTCTAGATAACTGATACCAGGGCCGTCATTAGAAATC
>CM044445.1:12237497-12251478 GCA_024363595.1 Xenopus borealis
TTACCCATTACAGTACTCAAACCCAACAGAACTTTTTATCAAAGTATATTGTACCTGTGTAAACCTGCATTCTGCATTGCATAAACTTTACAACATACATGCCCTGTTTGCAGATGTCAATGTTACTGATGATGTGTCAGAGAGAAAATGGCTGCTGGGTGAAAGCTGCTATTTGTTTTAGGATGTGGCGTTGGCAAATGGTGGGGTATATGCAGTACAAATGATGTTGTTTGGGTAGGGAAGATATGCCCAACTTATATACATGGGAGGAAAATAAAGGCTTTACATGTCTTTTATAAATAAATGTGTTGCCATACACAGCATTTGTGTTTTAGTTGGGGTCAGTGACCCCCATTGGAAAGCTGGAAATAGTCAGAAAAGGAAGGCAAATAAATAAAAAAATATAAAAATGAATACCAATTAAAATGTTGTTTAGAATTAGCCATTCTTCAGCTAATCGCCTCTTCAGCCTGGCGAACTGCCTTCCGTGTGCCTGTATTAGGACTAAATCTACCCGAATCTGCTCGTCTGCCACTAGCCTAATAGATGAAACAAGCAAACTGTAAATTTAATTCAGAAAAAAAAATGGGAACCTAGTAAGTGCAATAAAGACTGCTCAAAGGGCCTGGCAAATTTAGGAGCACAGAGAGCAACAGGTTTTTTCCTTTTTCTATAATCTGGCACTGCAGGCAAGGCAATGGCTCACTATTTAGTAGCATGAGGTCCAACATTATCAGATGATGGCCCTGGGGACTTTAGCAGTGTGCTGACTGCAGAAAATCTCAGCAATACACTGAAATATATATTATTGTCACATAACACAGATTGTAAGTGTGTGTGGTCTTATATATTCCCCAAGCTGTTTCCAAGTCCAACAGCGAACAATTCAGGTTCATGTAGTCAGGATCTTGTGCTGAGCTTTGAGATAGAAAGATGCTGAGTTTTAAACACATACCTATTGTGTGGGTTTCAGGCCTGGAACCAGATCACAGAAAAGGTAAATTCCTCTGACATGAAATATGTTGACAATTAAATACATCTTACATCTACTAAACATATTTTTGGGATCAAAATCAAACCACACTTTTTTAATCTATTCATCTAAGATCATAGTTTTCTCCTGGGAATGAAGGTTTTCCCACATTTGATGTTACTCTGTACAAATCTGCAGAAGGACCTGTTACAGAGTGAATTAAACTCTGCCGTACAGGAAACTTTGTGGAAATGTCCGTGCACTCCTGCAGAAAATGAGAATCACATGAAGAAAGGTATCTACTTGAGACAGGAGGTCCAAAAGAACTTCTCAAAGTATTTTATCACTGTAGAAAGGGAAATACCGAAATACCCAAGACAAGACGATCTTTTGGGGAATGAGGGACTGAATCCCTGGAAGGCTTGGACAATATCATATATCTATTTTGATCAAATTGACCCAAAGTAATAAAGCATACTATTGCCTATTTTCAGATTCCTGGTTAGATCTCACTTGCCGTGCAGCTGTGGGCTTTAGTCCACAAGAAGGATATTAATAAGAAAACAGACAGTCAACACTTGTCATAGTGCATAGAGATGTTTGTTTAGCTCTGATACCCCATAAAGACCCACACTCCCTTATGTTGACTTTGCTTGCTGAGACAGACTGCGTCATATGCTAAATGAGGGCATGATATTTTAAATAGAAGGTCCAGATATTGTTGGCCCTATAATGTATCTATGTGTATATAATATACAAAATACATCAATATGCACAATAGGGGTAGATTATTCATATAATACAGCTTCTAGGCTTCACATGTATTGCTGAATGATAATCTTATCTCCACATTCACAAATTAATGAACAAAAACCTATAATCTTCTAAAACATTTCAAATAACGGGTTTTCCCAGCAGAAACACTAAGGGGTAGATTGAGTCGAAGCGAAAATTCGAATTAAAAATATTCGAAATTTGAATTTATTTTGGACTTATTCGACTGTCGAAGAACCCAAAATTCAATTCAAATTGGTCAAATTCGAATTCGATTGTCGAAGTACTGGCCCTTTAAAATAAATTCGATATAGCAATTTGGCAGATTAAACCTACCAAATTGCTATATATCCCTATGGGAAGCTCCCCTTGATCGAATAAAAAAAATTGGATCAAATGCTTAAAATTGTTTGAATCGTTCAATTCAAACGATTTTATCGATCAATCGAATTTTTTATATTGGATAATTCAAATTGTGTTAAAACCCCTTGAATTTGAAATTTGAATTCGAGGGGTTTTAATTCGACCTAAATTCGAGGGTCGAATGTGAGGGTTAGTAAATCTGCCCCTAAGTCTGAGTGTCAGCCAGCCTATGGCCGTCCTCTCTGTCAGCTCTGTTCTACCTATATGATATGCAGTGGGAAAACAACACAGATCCTACAGAAATAAATGCATTTTAAATAGCTGCTTTTTTTGGTCTACAGTTCAAAATGGTGGTTAGCTTAAGTTACCCAAAAACACACAAATAAATCAATCAGTTTCACATATACTGTATGATTACTTTATTATTATTATTATTATTATTATTAATAACATGCATTTCTATAGCACCAACATATTGCGTAGCGTTTTAAAGTAAATGTATTTATACAACAAAATCACATGAATTACATACATACATACATACTTGTTCTTGCATTCTCTTAATGATTACTCATTTCGCGTTCAGATACAATCACACCAAAAATGACTGGGCAAAATCCAGCTTGGCACATACTGAAACAATTTGAAAATACTGTCATACTGAAGCAGCGCACCAAGATTATGTTCAGCCTGAAGCATGCTGCATATTGGTTAATGTTAAATACACACCAAGCAAAACAATAAATTAGTACAGGTATGGGACCTGTTATCCGGAATGCTCGGGACCTGAGGTTTTCCAGATAAGGAATATTTCATACCTTAAGTCTATTAGAAAATCACATAAACATTAAATAAACCCAATAGGCTGCTTTTGCTTCCAATAAGCATTCATTATATCTTAGTTTAGGTCAACTATAAGATACTGTTTTATTTAGTATTATATTATTACAGAGAAAAAGTAAATCATACACAGAGAAAAAGGTAATCATATTTAAAAAATTTGGAATATTTGAATATAATGGAGTCTATGGGATACGGCCTTTCCATAATTTGGAGCTCTGTGGATAATGGGTTTCCAGATAAGAGATCCCATACCTGTAGTAACAAACAAGGGGTCACTGCATTATAACTCTGGGACATGTCCTGTTAATAGCACTATAAAAATGCCCACACTCAAAGCAAACACTTGTATATCACACCAAAATACAGGTATTGGACCTGTTTTCCAGAATACTCTGGACCTGGGGTTTACTAGACAATGGATTTTTTCCTAATTTGCATCTTCATACTTTAAGCCTACGATAAAAAAATTTTTTTTTTTTTACTTCATCTGTAAGGGAGCACCACATTGGTGCATGCTCAGTTAGAGCAGTCTTCCACCAGTTCATAGCAACTGTGTATGCACCAAAAGTGCAGTGAATTGCCAAAGGGAAGGAAGAGGACCCAAAGAAGACCAAAGATCTAGAAGATGGGGCCCATGAGCTCCGATGCACTTACTCTGCACTGATATGTGAGAAATGTATTCTGGACACTTTCAGGGGTAATCAACTATGCGGCAGGGAAGAAGGGTGGGGATGACTACCTAGGGTAGTCAATGGATTTAGCCCTCCTTTAGAAATTCTTTTATTTTGGTTCACCTGTGTCTCTGTGTGTTGAAGTCGATATTTTTATTTTTTTTCAACCAAGGCCTCAGAAACATTATTCTTAACACAAGAATAATGTGTCTGTTTCCATGAAGAAACTGCATGTAGTCAATGAAAACCCCTTCCAATCAGAAAGCGATCTGGCTAGATAGAAGAACTATCATTTAGAATTTAATTCCAAGGAATACGGTGAAAGTTCAAAAAATTAAACATTATTTTAGGTCATTTTTATTCAGAAATATTAAATCAACAGGGATCACAAAAACTTTCTTGCACCACATGTAGAACACCCCTTTTAATTAGACAGTGGCACAGATGTGCAAACTGCTTCACAAAGAAAATAAACAAGCTACTCTGTGTACATCATCTGACCTTCCGTGGTTCCATGGAATGGGTTCAAGCAGCTTGTTTCGGTTGTCAAGGCCAAGTCAAACATTTGTCACCTTGGCACAGATCTAGCTCTGCTTAACATAAAATAGACAATATCTACCCTCCATGAACTCTGAAATGTGATATCAAAAGTTTTCAGGCCCCCTAGGACATGCGGTTTTCCAGATAATGGATCTTTCTGTAATTTCGATCTTAATACCTTAAGTCTACTAGAAAATCATGTTAACATTAACATGGATAAAATGGAGTCTAAGAGAAACAGCCTTTCAATCATTCTGAGCTTTCTGGATAAGGTATTTTCATACCTGTATTTCAAATAGCTTTAAAAAAAAAAGGAGCACTAAACCCTTAATTAATAAAACCCTTCTACTACTTCCTACTCTACATAGACCTCCCTCCCTGCTCCAAAAAGCCTAGATGTTACCCCAGGTAAAAGGCCCCTAATTCTTTACTTGGTGTAGATTCAGAGCATCAGAGTTCACGGGCGCCATCTTCTTCTCTTCTGCACATTCTGTGGGTCTTTTTCCGGCGCTTCAAAAAATTTCAGTGTAATTCGGCTCATGCCCAGTTTTGTCGCAAAACGGAGGACTGCTCTAATTGCACATGCGCCAATACACAGCTCTCTTCCTGAAGAGAGGAAGATGGCGTCCATGTCATGAATTTGCTCTGAGGGTGTAAGTAAAGAGTTAGGGGCATTTACCAGGGGTAACAGCTAGGCTGAAGGGGGAGGGGGTCTACGTAGAGCAGGGTTTAGTTCTCCTTTAAGGTCAAGGAAACAAGGCAATGTATTCTTCTTGTGCCACACCATGTTGTAGGGGATTTTCTTTGCCCCAATGCAACAACATTTCTTAGGTTTATTCTGTTGGCTTTATCATTACACAAACAAGCAAATGTATCTTTATCACTGGTGGTGGTGGATGTACAAAAAAAAACTTAAAACATCCTTAAAAACAGACCCAGAAACCCCAAAAAGAGATAACTCGCAGCATCCACCCATATATCTGGTTTATTACCCCTACATTTCATTTTACACTGCTGTATGTTTAAATTATTAACACCTTGTTAGGAACGCAGAAAACTCACTCACTAAAAACCTTCCTTTGGACTCACCACACGAGCAGATTCGGGGAAAGGTCTGCCCTTGCGGAACTCGGAGCTCCACCCAAACGCGGAGGCGCTCACGTGACGTGGTAGCTGCTAAACTGCACGACACGGGACTTCCTCTGCGACACTTCTTCGTGACTTGCTTAAAACTATGTTGGACTTACTGTAACCAGGGGACGACGCCACAGAGGGGGCGTGCGGATGGACCAATCAGAACTCGTCTTACTCGGGGTGTGCTCCTGGTACTAGCAGCGCCAGCCAATTAGATGTAAAGTACCAATATTGCGCTGGGCTTCTCGCTTACGCAGGTGCGTTAGCCACGTACAACTGTGGTAGTTAATGTCATTGCAGTAACAAGTGTGATTGGATATTTATGTAAACAAACTTCATTGATTTTATTTTCACCACATAATGCGCTGTGAGGAGTAACAAGTGTAACTGGACATTTATATAAACAAACTTCTTTGATTTTATTTTCACCATATAATGCGCTGTGACCTGTGAGGAGCAACAAGTGTGACTGGACATTTATATAAACAAACTTCTTTGATTTTATTTTCACCACATAATGCGCTGTGAGGAGCTGGAGACACTAAAAGAAGAGCGTGAACAGTTATATTAAACGTGACTTTGCTGCTTTTATTAAATTGTACAACCCCTTTCCCAGGCTGTCAGAGGGATACATAGTTCAAAAACAGCTAAAAAAAAAGCTACAGGCTGAGCACTGCTAGAGTTGACATTGTAAGTAGTGGCACGAACAACAGTTGCAGTGAATATGTTTATGCGAGTTAAAAAGGTTTCTAGCTTGGTTTTGTCAGGTTAAATAAATTGGAGTGTGAAAATGAAAAAAGTTAAAAAAAATAAGCTTTTTGGAAAGCTTAGAACTTGCATTTTTAATCATTTTAATTGTAAAAGTAGGGAATGAATCCAACTTTTAGCATTTTGTATATGCTATGACCAAACAAATAGCTGCTAATGTGTCCTGGGTAATAAGTTGGGGTCAGTGACACAGAAGTGTGGCCTTTTATAAGTGTCTTAACAAATTGGAGCCAGGGCCCCCCTCAAAAAAACCTTTTGAATGGCTCAGCCCTCATTGACTCACACCTAACCATGCCCTCCCTGCCTGTGAGAGGGTTGTTCATGTATAGAAGTAGGCCCCGCAATTCAAGCCTCCTGCAACCGCAGGGTCTGCTTTATCTTAACTTCTGCCACTGCCTTCTGTGCTCATTGAAAGAGAACTTGTGTCCAGCGTCTGGTTAATTAGCCATTCAGAAAATATCTGGTGTGAGTGCAACAATGGGAAATGCAAAGTATCTTCCATAGGACTGGAGTTAAAAAGAGACCGACACCAGAAAATAACCTTTTTTTTTTTAATCTTTGAACGCTAGTTATAATTTTGCCATAAAAGTCAGGTTGGCAAAACAGTCAGGTCCAGGAACTTCAATTGCTTACTAGAACTATCAGCAAAAAACAATCAACGTGACCTATATGTAACTTTTTATTTTGAAAAGAAAATTGTAAGTGTCAGTGTGCAGCTCTATAACAGCCTGTACCTACCAGCCTTGCCCTTCAGATAGTGCTGTACTAGGGCAGGACTACATGGACGATTGACGTCCATTTTTGGCGGATGTGACAGGAACAAGGTAAGTAATAGAAAAGTCTGACGGTGTCGCAGGGTTGATGCCACAGCATCGCCCAGCGTCGCATACGCCAAAAACGGACGTCAGTCATCTGTGTGTCCTCGAGCATTTTACGTCGGATCGACGCCTGGCAGCAAAACGCATGCGACAAGTTGGACGGAGTCCCACACCTCAAAATACAATTGGAAGGAATGAAAAGTCACAGGTAACAACTACACTGTCCAACTGTCAGATGAAGATGCTGCTTACTGCGTCCACATCCGACAGTTCACTTCAATTAGAATTTTGACGCCTACATCTCAATACGATTTGTCTCATGCATGTTATCACCAGACTAAATCAGGAGAACCCAGGGCATAAAATGTTAAAAACACTGCAGACTGCACCTGTGTATTTTTGCCCTTTGCACTCTGTTCTGTGCTGGATAAAGTTTACGAATTAATAATAATTCTTCCTCATAAAATGTTCTTATATACAGATATGGGATCCGTTATCTGGAAACGGTAATCTAGAAAACTCAGAATTATGGGAAAGCCATCTCCCATAGACTTTATTTTATCCAAATATTTAAAATGATTTCCTTTTTCTCTGTGATAATAAAACAGTATCTTGTACTTGAGCTAAACTAAGATATAATTAATCCTTATTGGGATTTTTTAAAGTTCACATGATTTTCTAGTAGACTACTATGTGCAACCAAGCAGCCCTGTCCGCTCACTGGCATGCGCATTACGCGTGTGACATCACGCGCATGCACATAATGCAAAGCTGCCTTGATTAGGGAACGCTTTTCATTATGAGCATGCGAGTGAGCGGACATGGCTGCTCGCACCGAGAGCTCCCTCCCTGTTGAGTAGCATAGCGCTGGCGGGGGTTGGGTTATCCCCAACCAGAATGCGGGCTCTACCAGCCTGCACCTTTGGTTGGGGATAGCATTTTTAACCAATAGGTGCACTTTAAGTTATGAAGATCCAAATTACAGAAAGATCCGTAAACCCAGTTCCCAAGTATTTTGGACAATGGTCCCATGCTTGTAAAAAAAAGACCGTTACTGAATCTGTTTCATCACCAGAAGTGGAAAATCCATACGGTTTCTCCAACTTCTATGGTCAGTGAGCCCAGACAAGAATAGTGTCTTTGTCCAATGCCCTACCTTTAAAATAAACTTGATAGGCTGGCATTTTCAGGCTGCACAGAGCAGGTACAATTGCATAGGTTACATTCTTAGCATAACACACACATTCCTTTTTTGTAACATATATATAGGCAATTATGCACTCTTTTGTGCTGTTTTTCATGCACAGTGACCCTGTCTGCAGAGCCTACAATCTAAGTTTGTTGCTTAATTAAGTTAATTAGGCGGACTGTTAGGGCAGAACTCCACAAGCGCTTTTCTTCGGATCGACACCTGGCAACAGCATGCAAATGACAAATCAGATGGATACACAGGCGTGAACATTCTAATTGGACTGAATGAAAAGTCCCAAGCAAGAACTACAGTAGATCTGACGTGACACAATTGTCGAATGTGGACGCAGTAAGCAGTCTTCATCCAACAGTCAGATGAAGACTTTTCATTCAGTCCAATTATATTTTGACTGGTGCAACTCCGTCCAATTTGTTGCATGTGTTTTGTCATCATGCACAGATCCGACAAGGAGAAGTTCTGCCGTGGAGTTCTACCCTTATTGTTGATGTTTTTGTCTTTCCATTCCAGGCAAATACTGGTCCCAATGCTACCCATGACTATGGAAAAAAGCAAGGAGGTGCAAATGTGGCAGATGCACAAGCCTAAGAGCTGCAGCTACTCAACCAAAGCCCTGTCCAGACACTCAGAGGTATATTATTATTTTTATTATCACAGCTAGGGGATCTGTTATGGGAAACCGGTTAGCCAAAAAGCTACTAATTACAGAATGTCTCCCATAGACTCCATTTTATCCAAATAATTAACATTTTTAAAAATGGATTCCGTTTTCTCTGTAATAATAAAAAAATAGTACATTTTACTTAATCCCAACTAAGATAGAGTTATTCCTTATTAGAAGCAAAACCAACCTAATGGGTGTATTTAATAGTTAAATGATTTTCTAGTAGACTTAAGGTATGAAGACCCAAATTACTAGGGATGCACCGAATCCGGGATTCGGCTAGAATTTGGCCTTTTTTCGGCATGATTCTGCCAAATTCTTGTGTGTGGTCGAACGGAATCCTAATTTGCATATGTAAATTATGTGTGGGAAGGGAAATCACATGGCTTTTCATCTCAAAACAAGTAAAACATTATGTTATATACTTTTTCCTTTCCCTCCTCTAATTTGCATATGCCCGTTAGGATTTGGTTCAGTATTCGGCCAAATCTTTCACGAAGGATTCGGGGATTCTGCCAGATCCCAAATAGTGGATTTGGTGCAGCCTTGCAAATTACAGAAAGATCCATTATCTGGAAAACCCCAGGTCCCAAACATACTGGTTAATAGGCCCCATACCAGTACTGAAATGGATCAAACAGTGCATTTTGTTAGACTTATTTGCCCTTTTTAATATCAATACCTGCATACCGGTGGGCCCAGTTGTCAGTGGGCTTTTTTCTTCTAACCATTTGGCCTATTTCATGGTCATACCCTATTTCTTTATGGGAACAAAGAGGCTTAATAATGGAAGAACAGAATATAGTATGTAGTGAAGAGAGCCTAGGAGAATAAAGAGGTTGAGTGAGAAGAGGAGGTATAATAGTTTAGAAAGTGTGACCTTGACCTAAGGTTTTCTAGTGGGTTCCCGACATCCCAGTCCTACACTGGCAACAACTCATATCAAGCATATTTCTTCTTGCTAAATACATGTATAGTCACCTGTTTGTACCAGGCTAAAAAGCACGAGTTGCAATCTGTAGACTGTCCCATAGGAAACAATGCAATATATTTTATACTCGTAGAAGTTTTGTACAACTTGCTTGTCAGGGTACACCAGACCAAATAACATGTCCAGGGATGTGCCTGGAACACATGGGAAATTTGCTCTCTGCACAATGTGATGCTTTCCCCCTGCTGGACCCACTCAAGCACAAGAAAGATAAGCATTGGGAGGGATGCATTGAAAAAGCTGCCTCATGGCTGCGCAGGGCCTAGAATCACCCCTGTGTCAGATGTCGATGCAAGCCAATAAGAAATTTTCTTTATCTGAGATTTCACCTTATAGCATGGAGGATCAAATTTTAGAATTTCCAGTAAAATCTCTAGATTCCATAGGACAGATAATACTATCCAAACAAAGTCTCTAGTTGTTCTGACAGTAGAATATATGTTGCTGGCAAAATAGTTAGAGTGAAAGCAATGTAGGTTCCAGCAGTCCATTCATATGAATCAAAAATGCTTGATAAAGTATCCATTATACAGAAACTCAGTGTCCAAAAATTTTAAAATTCCATGAAGGCTATCTGACAGACTCAATATTATGCAAATAATTCACATTTTTTACACAGAGCGTTTGTTACCTGCGCTCCAGTTGGCTGCGTTCAGCTGCAGGGGAGCGCAGGTCTAGACACACGCCCTTAGAATCACCATGTTCCATCTCATGTAGACTTTAAGTGCTCTTACAGATGAGCATTTTTACCTGCGCTCCCCTGCTTTCTGGTTTCATGTGTTCAGCCGCAGGGGAGTGCAGGAGTAGACGCACTGAATTATTTTCAATGTGGCTGTACTCACATAGATGCATGTAAGTGCTGAACGCATTTTATCTGCTGTCTGAGTACAGCCACATTGAAAAGAATTCAGTGCGTCTACTCCTGCGCTTCCATGGAGAAACCGGAATGCAGGGAAGGTCAGGAAAAAATGCTTATCTGTAAGAGCCCTTAGGTCCATAACACTTGGTCACACGCTAAAATACATTTTGAATGTCATGCATTTGTCTAACTCAGTGGGGCTCATTTATCAACGCTTGCCAAATTTGTCCATGGGCAAATACCTATAGCAACCAATCAGCGATTAACATTTTAAAGCCAGCTGCAAGTAGAACAATGAAAGCAGCAATTTGATTGGTTGCTACTGGTTACTGCCCATGGGCAAATTTGCCCAGTGTTGATAAATGACCCCCAGTATGTTTTAAAGCCATACTAACATCCTGCATGTTGCAATTATACCAATATGCTGCGTACTTATGTGTCTGATGTGCTAAAACCCAGATCTAAATGTTAATGGGTAAAACTAGGCAGCACGGAATCAGTTAGCTCTTGTAATTAGGTGCACTCAAACTAAAATACAACAAGCATGTAAGGTCATACTTAAACTTGAACTAATGCATTGCTAATATGTAGCTGATTGAGATACATGCTGCAGACTGTACTTATTTACATAAATAGTTAATTAGCCATTCAGCGTTCAAAGAGGCTTCTTTATATATATATTATAGCTTTAGGTTCTTTGCATTAGTAGTAGTTCTCAAAGGCTTGAATCACCTCAACATTGGCCACTCTGATCTAGCGTTTAGATTTTATATCATTGGTTGAAATTATTCCTCATCTAAATCCTGATCACAGCCATGCATCATCAGCGTGTCATCATTTAAAGCCATCATTTAGATCAATTTTATTTGAAAAGCCCCTAAGCGCAGCTCTTCTACTCCACTCTCCATAACAAGGATCTCACAGTGCTCTGCCTCTTCTGCAAAACAATTTATCATATTTCCTGCCTAATGACTCTCTTTCTGTAATTCACCCAGCTAATTAAGCATGATGGAAAGGTCCCTGCCTAATTTATCAGAATGTTGCCCCCCCCCCTTCTGACACTGCAAGGGTTAAATCTGAGCACAATCATTAGGGGTAGAAAGCAATAAACTGCTGGCTGACCTCTGACTTCTCTTCTCCCTGATGTGTAATTGGCATCTATAATTCGGCAGGTGCTGAAGCTCTCTTTATTTGCTACAGAAGGTCTGTGTTATTGAGTCAGTCTTCATTCTTTCTTCCTTTAAACCCTTTCTATTCCCTACTGGCTCTCGTCGAACACTTGAGAAATAAAATCCACCAGGCCAGAGGTCAGACCTTAATCTCAATAGTCTATCCCTGGATAAAACTCACACTGATCATCAGCTTGTCATATTGATTTGATACCCTAAGGGGGATTACACTGCAGATAAATGTAGACAATAATTGTATTGTGTGTATTTTACACTGAACGCTTGTTTTTGAATGATCTGCATAACAGTTGGCAGCTCCATGTCTATTAAAGCGGTTGTTCACCTTTAAATTAACTTTAATATGATGTAGAGAGGGATATTCTGAGACAGTTCCAATTGAAAGGTTGCTTAGAATTGGCTATTCTGTAACATACTAAAAGTTAACTTAAAAGTGAACCACCCCCTTAACTAGTTTTTCTATTGCATAGCACTCATTTAGAGCATATGTAAACTGGGCAGATGTATTAGACGCAGAGCAGAGTAAAGGGTGGATAATATATGCAGCACATGCAATGCGTCTCCATAAAGTAGAGCTTATATGCAATATATGCTCAGCTTGTATCTTTCTTATACGCAGAACAGGGAGTGTATTTGTTATACAGGTATGGGATCCGTTATCTGGTAACCCGGTATCTAGAAAGCTCTAAATTACTGAAAGGCTTTTTCCCATAGACTCCATTTTATCCAAATAACCCAAAAATTTTTAAATTATTTCCTTTTTCTTCTGTAATAATAAAACAGTAACTTGTAATTAATCCTCATTGAAGCAAAACAATAGTTTTGGATTTATTTTATAAGAGAATGTGAATAAAAAGTTATAGTGTAGTTATGGAAGTGTAGTTATAGTTATAGTGTAGTTATGAAATTAAAGAATAGAAGAACTACTAGGATGGAAGAAAGATTTATGGGACTGATAACACTATTTAAACATGGCGCTCCCCTGCGTTGTGCTTTCTTCTGCAGCGACAGGGGAGCAAAATTCTTCCATCCCAACCTACGTTTGGCACTTACATGTGTCTGTGTGAGTATAGCCCCCTTCAATATAATTGACTGCGTCTACTCATGTGCTCCCCTGTGGGTGAACGGAAGAAAGCGCAACACAGGGGTAAAAACGGCCGCGTGTAAGAGCCCTAAAGGCAAATGGCACAAATCTGCGCTACTGCCAATACCTAAGATTGTGATACTGTATATTATCTGCTTAAAATGGATATCCAATATGGCATGGCCTGTGACAGACCTGACACTCAAGTAGAGTCTACACCGTATGGCTAAAGCTGCCTAAAAAAGTTAAAATGATGGGGAAAGTATGAGGTTGAGTGAAACCACTTTCACCAGGTTGCTTAGGTGCATACAGTACATGGTAAAATAATTACTACCATTGAACTGTCAATAGATACATCATGGATATAGGGGTATTCCTTATGTTATGGTTTATAAAATACCATTGTTTTCTTATTTTCATTAGCTTGTGGTGTCCAGGCTAGCTCACTTATACTAGCTACTACACTAGTCATACTTAATTAATCTGAACCTGTAAAAACAGGTCTTTGCTTGATAGGAACAAAAAGAGGGGTTAATGGTGTGGGAAATTCACTGGGTTTCAAAACCAATAATAAGCAGATTCTGTTCTTCATCTGGTGGGTTTGCAGACAAGATTAAAATGGGGAATATATAGGACTTACCTGAAATATGTGTCTCTAAATAAATGTTGCCATATTTCTTAGTGCTGCCATATTTCTTAGTGCTGCTACTAAAAATGTTATTCCAAGTGTTTTTATACAAGTCATGGAACTCCATATTTTGCAACAGGGGGCAGAACTACATGGCTGACTTCTGTGCATTTCTGTATGCTCCGACACTGGGTGACAAAACGCCTGCGTCAAGTCAGATCCGACAGGAACAAGGTAAAGTAATATGAAGGTGGATGGTGACGCAGGGTTGATGCGACACAAAGACGACACCGTCCAACTTCCTATTACGCACGGAAGTCTGCCGTGTAGTTTTGCCTTAATACAAAAGCTTCAGTGAGTCATGTGACAGAAATTACAGCACTAAGCTCCATTTATAAGGATATAATTTACAGGATATTCATGCCTGTTAGTGATGGGCGAATAAATTCACAAAACGCCAGTGAAAATTCGCCT